>JASDQU010739895.1:147926-159109 GCA_032191745.1 Picea mariana
TTAATGGTAATAATTAATTATATAATAAAAATTGATATGAATAATTATATAATTCATGAGTTTGATATATATAATTAATGGTAATAATTAATTATATAATAAAAATTAATAATGATATTGTATAAATATTTGATAATATTATATATTATTAAATTAATCATGATAAAAAAATAAAATTAAGTTGAAATATTTAAATAATATTATTTTAATATTCTACAAATTATAAATTAGTAATAATTATATAATTTATATTTTATGAATTTGAAATATACAATAAATGGTAATAATTGTACAATAAAAATGAATAATGACTCTTTCTAATATTTGACAATATGGTTATATATTATTAAATTAATCATGATTAAAAAAATAAAATAAACTTGAAATATTTAAACAATATTATTTTAATATTCCAAGATTTATCTTTAATTAAAATAAAATAAGTTAAATCATAATTAAAAGAAAGAAATATACGATCAAGATAAATCAAATTATTATATTTATATTATATTTATGAATATTATAGTTCGATTCTTAATTTTCATTATACATTTTGAATAACAAACAATCCTCAATTATTATCTTTTGACAAAAAATCTTTATTACTTGTGCATTTAGTTATATTAAGTTTCATTGTTCAACCTGTATTTCCCAACTAACTCGGCATTTCCCAACTAAATCGGCAAGGATTGCGTTGCCATGCAACCCTTGTTATTATAGCAAGAAATATACTCATTTTATTCATTTTGATTATTTAAAAAATTCTTTATTATTATAATTATAGTTTTTTTAATATTTACAAACAAATTTAAATTAAAATTGATTTATAAATAGTTATTATTAAATTATGGATCTTAAATACTAATTATTTTATTTAACTATCATAAGTGAATTATTATTTATAATTTTTCTATTCTTGAGAAGACTTTGATTGAACTTTATCATGGAAAATACTAATTATTTTATTAGTCTCTGCCTTGCCAAGGGACTATAGCAATGAGCTTGCTATTGATTTGACATTGATTTACCTTTTATTTTAAATTTATGTGTAAAATGTAATGTTTAACTTAAGAAAACAAATATATATTTTTTGATATAATAAAAATATTTATTTTTCTTATCTTCGATTGGTTAATATATTTTAACTCTTATTGTTGTCTTCACATATTTCAATGTTTTAAATTAATTACATAATCAATACACTTTGTTATATATACTCAATACTGAGATATGTACCACCCACATGTTATTAGTCCCTCCAAAAGGGGAAAGTTAGCTCTTTGACTCTAGATTAGTTTTTGATTGACTTTAAATTTGTGTACTATATCCAATGTATAACATAGGAAATCAATATATGTATTTTTTTATATAATAAAAAAACATATTTTTCTAAAATTTAATTGGCTAATATATTTGATTTGATGTCTTATTGCAGGCTTCACGTCATTCAATGTATAGAATTGATTATACAATTAATAAATTTACCAAGTGTTCTTTGACAAGAATAAATGTTGGGAGCATAAATATTAAATGATGGTTGTACTTGACATGTGTGCTAATTAATTATATTTTTTTAATATAATAAAATAAGTATTTCTCTACTATTTGATTGATGAATAAATTTGTTGTAAGTTCAAGCCTACTTTCACCTTGTCGTTTATTGATGGCCACGACTTCCGAGGCTGGTAAGCAGTTTGGGATGGAATGCGAATTACGCATTAAATTTGTCAAAACGGACATCCGATTTACAAACCGTCAAATTTAACGGGCTGTTGGGATTTGAAATTCCAACCCTTATGCTGCAAGCTAAGGTTCCTCCTCATAAACTCCAAGCCGTGAAAAAACAAGTCTTATGGGACCGTACTCATTGGGTTATGTGGAGTTATGGGACAACTAACTAAAATCTCATGTGCTTGTCTTTGCCTTTTTCTCTGTCTCTAATCCATGAAAAAAAATTAGGGAATCCTTTTATTTTCACTCTATATGCATTCACACGGGTCTCTTTTTTAATTCGGTACGTGCTCTATTTTTCCACACGGTTTTAACCTATAGAGGATATCTACGATTAATAAATATGGTTATAAATTCTCTATAATGTAAATTAAAATTATCCATTAAAGTAATATAGTGTCAAAATTTTAAAATTTAATGTGTAGTTTTGTTTTCAAATTTCARCTTAGYTTTATATATTAAAAACTAATATAATAATTARAAAATATTTCAATGTATTAAGTTAACATTTTTRACCYCWTWTATATATATATATATATATATATATATATRTATATAWAAGTTAAATATATTAAAAGTAATTTAATTGTTACTATTTATATATAATATTACAAGTTAGACTAATATATATCTAGGTTAAATTTAATAATATATATTAGTGTAATAATAAACTAGTGGTCCCCAGATGGGGTGACACGCGGAAATTCATTGACATTGGGCTTAGCACTAAGCCATGGCATAAATGCTGATGGCCGCCACCCACCAGCCTGCATTTACGATGGTAGACGGCCATAACAACAATTATATGGTGGAGGGACACCTCCCTCGCGCGAACACTCTCGCTCACAGCGCACTCAACATGACAGGGTTTATGGAGGACCAGGTGACTTCGGCCTTTGGCAATTTGTTTTTCATGTGCCTGGACAGAGTGGATCTGCTCTTGCTTCGGCTCTCGTCTTCGTATGGGAGCTCGGGTGCAGCATTGTTTCCCTCTCGTCCCGTCTCATTCCCATCTCGCTGCAATTTGTTGAGGAAACTTCTGGCAATTTGCTTCTTCATGTGCCTGGACAGAGTGGGTCTGCTCTTGCTTCGGCTCTCCTCTTCGACTGGGAGCTCTGGTGCAGCCCTGTATCCTTCTCATCCCGGCTCACTCACATCTCGCTGCACCCTCACTGTATCATCATCTATTCCCTGGAAATTATGACCAGAAAGCGGGGTACACCCACAAGGCGCAGCAGCAAAGGAAAGAGAAGCTGGAGCGTGCTCTGGCGATGGCGACCTCCATTCTCCGAAAGAAGGCTCGAGCTGAGAAATTGGCTCTGCATGCCATCATTGTGGAGACAGGAGCCGGATGTAGCAGCGAAACCATGGCAATTAAGCCTGGAGACAGGCAGGAGGATGGTGTTGCGGACACGTTTCCCACCTGTTACGTGGAAGAAATTCCATTCATGGAGGACTTGACGACCACCCCGAAGCCCCAAGCCATGGAGGTGACTCACCGGGATGGAGGCGGCCCAAAAATTGCTCTGGCAGATGACATCCCTGGGTGCATTGTTGAGGAAATTCCCCGGTCGGGTGACTACAGCCCCACCAGCCATGATATGCAGGCAACGTTCGAGGAAGAAACGCGGGATAAAACCAGAGCAGAAGTGATCCCGGAAAACAATAGCTCGGCGAGGAAGGAAGAAGTGGATGGTGCAGAGTTGATGGAGCTCGAAGATGGAATTGGAGCGACCGTGGAATTGGGGGATGTATCCCTCAACGACGTGGGTTATGGTTTGCATGGCTCTCTCCTCCGTGCAGAACATCTGGCTCTGGTGTTCGATCTCTGAGGACACATGGCAGACCTGGAGCATAGAGCCCTTCTCATGGGCCAGCGTCTGGACCTGCTCCTTGACGCGTACTCCAATGCTCCAGCTAAGCGGAAGTGCCCTCTCTGCGCGCAAGCATTTTCCATCCCGGTTGGGTCCATGTGGAAGACAAGCAAGGATGACAGGTCACCGGGTATCTAGGTCTTCTATGCTTTTTATGGTTTTTAGTTTTATCATGATATTGTTATATGTCCATTTGGACTATAGCCATCTGTCCTGGTTTCCTCCGGGCAGGACAGATGCTATTTTGTTTCTTGTTTTATCATGCTACTGTTATATGTTCTCCAAACTATGCTGGTTTCCAGTTAACGGCAGCATTTTTGGTGACTCAGTCCTATATCACTGTACATTTTGTCAAAGTTTCTTCGATAAATTAATATAGCAGGTTCCACCTTTTTTACTCAAAAAAAAAAAAAAAAAAAAACTAGTGGTGTTAAATTTAATATTATATATTAGTGTAATAATAAACAAGTGCATCAGTAGGATAGGGTCTTAGAAGTTAATAGCATTGTGTTATCTTGAATGTTTTTAAAGAATAAAAGAAATTTCCAATCTATATACGTCATTAATATACAATTAAATATTTCCCCGTCTTTGTCTTTAATATAGGAGTTTTGAAGAAGAGTCTGCCATTATAATCTAGAGTACTGAAAAAATGATTGAACATTCATCCATGTGTGCTAGTGTCCCAAGGGTTTAAAATAGTGATTTTGTCAGCATTTGGGTGAAAAAAAAAAAAGTAGACAACCCCTAATTAAATTAATTGAATTATGAATTTCATATTAATAAATAAATAATATTTACTATTGCTAGTAAATAAATAAACAATATTTACTAGCTAAAGTAGAGTAAGTGTATGATTTATCGAATTTCAAATTCTATATTAATAAATAAATAATATTTACTAGCAAGAATAGGGTAACGTATGATTGATGTTATATTAGATTTGTTATAATTTTAATTTCTAAACCAATCTCTAAATCTATCTTTCTAAACTTACAAAAGGCAGGAACTAAGCTGCCATACAACCCTTGTTTAAATTGTTTTATGATTTGAAATAAATAAAACTACTCTATTAATATTTTTATATAAAAGAATTCATGAGAACTTCTTACCGAACTAAACAACCAATAAAATTTATTGTCGGATACGAACTTAATTGTTATACTAATTACATTTTGACTACAATTCCAAGGTAAAGAAAACTCGAAACTAGCATTTACTTGACAAGTATAGGTTAAGTCTACTCAAATCTCGAAGCCAATTCTTACTTGACACGTAGGATGAGGTTAAATCTGCTCAAATTTCGAAGCTATTAATATATAGACCATACATAAATTAAAATAAAGTTGTGGTATCCCCAAAGCGATATTTCATAGTGTTGTGGTATCCCTAAAGCTATATTCATTAATTTTTGAAATTTTAAAAGTAATGGTTGAAATTTTAAAAGTAATGGGTAGCCGTTATTTTATTTATATACTAAAATATAATATTGTAAAAGGTTTAACCTAGAGTAATGCAAAATGTAATATTGTATTATAATATATGTTAAAATCTAATATTGTATTGTTTTTTCAAATGAGGTAAAAATTTAAATTTTAAATGTCAACTTTTTTACACTTTTAAAATTTCAATAATTTTACATTTCTTAATATTTTTTTAATTTTTTAATTTCAATAATTTTACATTTATTAATATTTTTTTAATCTTTCAATTTCAATAATTTTACATTTATTAACATTTTTTAATCTTTTAGTATAGTTTTATAGAAATTTGTATGTAGTAATTATTAAACTTTTAAGTCATATTTTAAAATATAAGAAACATTGAGATGTTTTTATTTTTTTAATTATTATAAATATACCTAATAATATAAAAAACATTAAGGTGTTTTACAAAGTTTTATTTAGTTTTACATATTATATAATATAAAAAACATTAAGATGTTTTATCATTTTTTATTTAGTTTTACAAATTATATTAGTTAATTTTATTATAGTTTTAAATCATTATTATTATCAATTTGCAAACTGGTCAGGGACTAAGCTGTCTTGCAGCCCTTGTTTAACTATCATAAGTGAATTATCATTTTTTTATTTTCTATTCTTGAGAAGACTTTGATTGAACTTTACCATGGAAACTAATTAGGTTTTATTTATTATTTATGAATTTCCTTGTCTTTGACAAGACTTTGATTAAAAGGGTGTAAGCCAATTTTCAATAAAATTAAAATAAAAATTACAAGTTGTAACCGAGAATAGTTTATTCAAGCAATATTTGATTGAGTTAGTAGTATCATTTCTCTTTAGTATATTTGCACTCCATCTTGGTAACTCCTAGGATATTAAACAAACTTGGAAAGGATGAAGACAATTCACAATAAAAGTTTCCTTTCTAATGCCATGTCATGGTGTTGAGTGTAAGGTCTTTTACTAGATGGACGCGAAGACCCTCGCCCAAGTTCTCAAGGAGACAGAACTTGGGGTTGCTCTGGCACCCAAGTGTTGCACTAGTTGGGAAAGTGGGTGCCTTTGGCATGCAAATGCACCAAGGGGCTTGCCCAAGTATGGAGAGCACCAAGGTTGGGGCACATCGATCCCAAGGGGGATGACGATTGGCAAGCGCATGGGTTTGTTTGGGAAATCGGGTCCACAAAAGGGCGTGAAAATTGGTTTAGTCGACCAGGTTCACGAAGGGGCGCGATGATTCGTTTGGACACACGGGTTTGCGAAGGGGCACGACACCCCCAAAGGATGCAATGGCTCACGATGGTGACCTTTGGAATCCCTATAAGAGAACAAGGGTGCAAAACCAAGGAAGGCGGATTTAGAAAACAAGGAGAGAAAGATCAACTCTGCAATTCTGAGGCAGACTTAGATGAAGAGGGGTGAGCTCCCTCAAGGAGCCAAGTCACTCCACATGGGAGGACTTGTGCTGCCTTGAGGTGATTCTATGGGCAGAGTTGGGGCGACATTCTTTTTGTTTGAGTTTGGGGGAAGTCTTGTCACGGGTATGAGGAGGCATGTTAGGAGACARAACCGCAAGTTTGTGCGAAGCCTTGTAGTAGAGAAGAGAYGGGAAGTTTGCAGTTAAGGGCACGTCTGAGGCRCACCACAAAAGGTTGCRGAGACAATTGCGACAGAGAGTCTTGGTGTGATGAATCTGTGTATGAGTGTCTTGGTGAGGTGAGGCGAATCGTGTGACTCCGCTCAGTTGTAAACCAAGCTAGTAGTGCTCGTATTGTAATTGTTTTGCATTAACAAAGACTTAGTCGGGTGTTAGGCACGGTTTGTGTCGCTCGCACTATATTTTTGTTTATCTTGTTTGTTGCGCAAGTGTTCTCTTCATCTCATGGATGTATGCTTATATATGACTAAGTGTTAATATGTTAACAATTGTCCAAGTATACAAGATTTACACTAGAGTGGGAATGTGACTCGCTAGTAGCCTAGAACGAAGCATGACTATGCTCTAGGTGGAGAGGTATAGTCCAGACGAATTATTCTTGGTGTTTCCAAGAAACCAAGAGAGAAACATTGTGGTGCCACATGCCCTCAAGAGGTGCACGATCGCAAGATTCCACTAGGAACACTATGGGGACGTGACAGATGGTATCAGAGCTTGTTCATTACATATTTTGGAGAAGGGTTGGTGAGATCTTCACCACTATCTTAATGATAGATGGTATCGGAGTGAACTTTGAAGACAGTTTGTTGTGAAGTTGGTTCAGTGGGAACGCTCGCAGACTGGGTGAATTGTTCGGTGGAGCGAACTGGTTCATTGTAGAATTTGCATCAGACTTACAAAAAAGGTTCAGTTAACAATACAATAGTGGTAGATTGATTTGGAAGCACATCTTGTGTATGCCAAGAGAATATTTTATGGTGAGATGAGGCACTTCGATAGGGCGGGTGATCGCAGAACTCATCGCAAAGTTCATCGTTGAACTTGTCGCAAAGTTGATCACAGAGGAAGTTTGGTAGCAGAGTTGATCGGTTTGATATGTGACGGAAGTCAGTGACAGACCTATTATGCACACCTTGGAGAGACCAGGCACATAGTTCATTGGGTGAATCAAGCACTTGGGAAAAGAAGATGAACATAGGATTTGTTGCACGACTTGTCGTAGATCTAACTGTGGAAGTGATCGTAGAATTGAGCGCAGAGGGTGATTGTAAACTTTATCGCAAAGGGGATAAATTCTAAATTGAAACGAGTTGAAGCACTTGAGTGAATGACTTGAGGTGACCTAGAGAAACTTCGCAACAAACCATTGGTTGGGAACATTTCTATCATTACATATTTGTGTTGTGAATTGATGAGAACAACAGTTGAGTTGAGTTGGGTTGTTGGACGAGTGGGTCGACCGCAAACTCGGGATGAGGTAGCTCTTTGCAAAGTTACAATAGTCAATTAACATCAGTATGACTTGACAATCAGGCAGTGTGTGCATGGTGCCTTGAAGTGGAAGCATTCAATGTGCAGATATGGTAGGACATTAGAGATGAGTTCAACCAATTGCATGTGAAGTTTGGGACTTAGACGAATTTTTGAAGTGGATGGATGGACTCAGCCTTGTATCACAGTGAAGGTCTTGCAAGTTTGTGGAGCTGTGGATAGTGATTTAGGGAATTTCATGCAGATATTTGGTTGCTTGGGAAAGTGTAGGCCCAAGACAACAAACTTGAACCAGGAGTGCAACCAAGGATGTCGTTGGAAAGGTATGGTTGGTTTTGAGTTATTTCATTTCCTAAGTGTTGTGTTGATTTATTTGAATGGAAGGCGGATGAATTGGTGGTTCAAGTTTATTCTATTTCCATGGTGAAAATTGGAATACTTGAGGGTGAATGTGCAGAGAGCTCGGGGCAACCTGCTTGGATGAGTCCTATGGTGGACTTAGGAAGATTTGGATGTAGTTGTGGAGGTGGCTTGAGGAAGATTCCTAACTCTTTGATGAGTCACATTGGATAGGTTGTTGCAGTGAAGTGGTGTGTGAAGTATGTACGTGCCAAGTTTAATAGGATGGATGAGGTGCCCCGGTGCTTGGTTCCTTAACTAGATCTATTGAGGCATGCAATGACTTGATAGTCGCAATGATAGTGCTAGAGTTTGGATGCTTGCAGGAGGTGCAAGGTATTTATGATCTGGGAGATGGATGGAGTCAACAAAGAATTCGACCAAGAAATGTTGACAATCAACCTGAATGGGAAGAACACAAACCAAGTGACTTGGGTGGTGTCTTCTCACCTTTGGTATGGGACATTGGATGAGGCAAAGTGCACCTTAGTGACTTGTGGATGACTGTACAATGACTCAAAGATCTGATAAGGTCGTTGGTTAGATTTGTCAGAAGTATTGGTGGGAACATGCCTAAGGCATGGAAGTTCTTTGAGGTCACTCATTCTATTTGGAGAACTTTGGGTGGTTCATTGGGACGTTTGAGGAGTGTATGCATGTTGTCCACACTCATCACAGATGTTGTGTTGCGGAGAGGTGACTTCACGAAAGGAAACGAGTTGAGTACTTGCCTTTGTTTGGAGAATTGTGTGGACATGAATATTGCATCATGGCCAGGTGATGGATTAATAAGGCAAAGGAAGATTGGATGTGTAGATCTTGGTGAAAATATTGGCTAATTGTGACATGAGGTGGAAAACGGAGTCAATTTTCCGTAGAAGACTTTGTTTCGGGGTGACTTCAAAGTGCAAGAAGGTGAGGGGAGACCTTGCAATGGTCTGAGGGTTGTGCGGATGGATCAAATTATGAAAGGAAGTGACCAATTTGTGCATGAGGGTGTGCAGTCTCAAGGAGTGTCATGGTTGCACTCGCCATTCAACTGGTTCACGACTTGGGAAAGAACAACAACATGGCAAGGGCTTCAAGAGTACAGACACACCAATAGATTCAAAGTGCAACACTTAAACATTGTGGATGATCTCCTTGACGAAGATCAGATGATGGAAACAGTAGTGAGGAAAAGGTGGACGCATGCCTTAGTATTTGGAGTTGGATGGAGTGACGGAGATGTGACAGAAAAGACTAAGTTCAAGCACAGGGAGGCACATCGCAAGACTTGGACGTGATAGTTGGATTAATCACTCAACTAGTATAGGAATCAAGACACACAATATGCAGATACATGGCAAAGTTGGTTGAAGTATGATCGCATTAGTGATTCACAAGGAGTTCAACACCTAAGCAAAATTTTGAAGAGAAGTGGGTAGCAATCCATTGTAGCAGTCATCAACAATAGTAGTAGAACCGAACAATGGCAAAGAAACAACATTATAGTAAGATAGTGTAGTAGAGTTGGGTGACTTTCATCCTTGGAGTTGGATGAAGTGATCGTATTGACTCAGGAAGTAGATTATGAGGAGTTGGGTGTAGTACAATTTGGTTTTTGGAAACTTAGGGTTTCCACTTCGTAGGGAAACTTGGGTTTTCAACTTTGACAGAATTTGGGGTTTCCAACAGACTCAGTTGTGACAGGGGCATGAGTTCAAGTGGATATTGCATATTTTTTGGATGTTTTTTAGGACGATAATGAATTTAGCTAAGGGAGGATGTAAGGTCTTCAGCTAGATGGGGACGAAGACCCTCACCCATTTCCCAAGTCCTCAAGGAGACAGAACTTCAGGTTGCTATGACACCTAAGTGTTTCACTAGTTGGGAAGTGGGCACCTTAGGCATGCAAACACTCCAAGGGGCTAGCCCAAGTATGAATCGCACTAAGGTTGGGGCACGCCAGTCCCAAGGCTCATGACAGTTGACGAGCGCATGGGTTCATTTCGATGATTGGGTCTATGAAGGAGCGTGATGATTGGTTTGGGAAAATAGATCTACGAAGGGGTGTGACGATTCTTTTGGACACATGGGTTTGCGAAGGGGCACGACACCCCCAAAGGACGTGATGGTTCACGATGGTGACCTTTGGAATCCCTATAAGATAAAAAGGGTTCATAACCAAGGAAGGAATATTTATAAGACAATGAGAGTAACATCAATTTTGAGATTCTGTGGCAGACTTAGATGAAGAGGGGAGAGCTCCCTCAAGGATCCAAGTTGCTCCACATGGGTGGACGTGTGCTACCTTGAGGTGATTATGTGGGAAGAGTTGAGACGAACTTCTTTTTAGTTGAGTTTGGGGGAAGTCGTGTCACAAGTCTAAGAAGGCATGCTAGGACACAGAACAATAGGACAGAACAACAGGTCTGTGTGAAGCCTTGCAGTAGAGAAGAGACGACAAGTTTGAAGTTGAGGGCATATCTGAGGTGAATTGCAAAAGGTTGCAGAGACGGTTACGATAGAGAGTCTTGGTGTGAGGAATATCTGTATGAATGTATTGGTGAGGTGAGGCAAGTCGTGTGACTCATCCCAGTTGTAAACTGAGTTGGTAGTGCTCATATTGTAATTGTTTCGCAATAACAAAGATTTAATTGGGTGTTAGGAACGATTTGTGTCGCCCACACTATATCTATGTTTCTATTTTTTGTTTCGCAAGTGTTCTCTTAGTTTCATGGATGTATGCTTATATATGACTAATTGTTCATTTGTTAACAATTGTCCAAGTATATTGGAGTG
>JASDQU010739895.1:159159-209037 GCA_032191745.1 Picea mariana
TGTGTGCTAATTAATTATATTTTTTTAATATAATAAAATAAGTATTTCTCTACTATTTGATTGATGAATAAATTTGTTGTAAGTTCAAGCCTACTTTCACCTTTTAGTTTATTGATGGCCACGACTTCCGAGGCTAATAAGCAGTTTGGGATGGAATTTGACAGGCTAATTATGCGTTAAATTTGTCAAAACGGGCATCTAATTTACAAACGATCAAATTTAACGAGCTATTGGGATTTGAAATTCCAACCCTTAAGCTGCAAGCTAAGGTTCCTCCTCATAAACTCCAAGCCATGAAAAAACAAGTCTTATGGGACCGTAATCATTGGGTTATGTGAAGTTATGGGACAACTAACTAAAATCTCATGTGCCTGTCTTTGCCTTTTTCTCTGTCTCTAATCCGTGAAAAAAATTAGGGAATCCTTTTATTTTCACTCTATATGCATTCACACCCTTTTTCTCTGTCTCTAATCCGTGAAAAAAATTAGGGAATCCTTTTATTTTCACTCTATATGCATTCACAGGGGTCTCTTTTTTAATTCGGTACGTGCTCTGTTTTTCCACACGGTTTTAACTTATAGAGGATATCTACGAATAATAAATATGGTTATAAATTCTCTATAATGTAAATTAAAATTATCCATTAAAGTAATATAGTGTCAAAATTTTAAAATTTAATGTGTAGTTTTGTTTTCAAATTTCAACTTAGTTTTATATATTAAAAACTAATATAATAATTAAAAAATATTTCAATGTATTAAGTTAACATTTTTGACCTCTTTTATATATATATATATAATATTATATTGTTAAAAGTTAAATATATTAAAAGTAATTTAATTGTTACTATTTATATATAATATTACAAGTTAGACTAATATATATCTAGGTTAAATTTAATAATATATATTAGTGTAATAATAAACAAGTGCATCAGTAGGATAGGGTCTTAGAAGTTAATAGCATTGTGTTATCTTGAATGTTTTTACAGAATAAAAGAAATTCCCAATCTATATATGTCTTTAATATACAATTAAATATTTCCCTGTCTTTGTCTTTAATATAGGAGTTCTAAAGAAGAGCCCGCCATTATAATCTAGAGTACCGAAAAAAGGATTGAACATTCATCCATGTGTGCTAGTGTCCCAAGGGTTTAAAATAGTGATTTCGTTAGCATTTGGGTGAAAAGAAGAAGAAGAAGTAGACAACCCTTAATTAAATTAATTGAATTCCGAATTTCATATTAATAAATAAATAATATTTACTATTGCTAGTAAATAAATAAACAATGTTTACTAGCTAAAGTAGAGTAAGTGTATGATTTATCGAATTCCAAATTCCATATTAATAAATAAATAATATTTACTAGCAAGAATAGGGTAACGCATGATTGATGTTATATTAGACTTGTTATAATTTTAATTTTTAAACCAATCTCTAAACCTATCTTTCTAAACTTACAAAAAGCAGGGACTAAGCTGCCATATAACCCTTGTTTAAATTGTTCTATGATTTCAAATAAATAAAACTACCTTATTAATATTTGTATTTAAACGAGTTCATGAGAACTTCTTACCGGACTCAAAACCAATAAAATTTATCGTCGGGTATGAACTTAATTGCTATACTGATTACATTTTGACTACAATTCCAATGTAAAGAAAACTGGAAACTAGCATTTACTTGACACGTATAGGTTAAGTCTGCTCAAATCTCGAAGCCAACTCTTACTTGACACGTAGGATGAGGTTAAATCTGCTCAAATTTCGAAGCTATTAATATCTAGACCATACATAAATTAAAATAAAGTTGTGGTATCCCCAAAACGATATTTCGTAGTGTTGCGGTATCCCTAAAGCTATATTCATTAATTTTTGAAATTTTAAAAGTAATGGTTGAAATTTTAAAAGTAATGGGTAGCCGTTATTTTATTTATATACTAAAATATAATATTGTAAAAGGTTTAACCTAGAGTAATGCAATATAATGTAATATTGTATTATAATATATGTTAAAATCTAATATTGTATTGTTTTTTCAAATGAGGTAAAAATTTAAATTTTAAATGTCAATTTTTTTACACTTATTAAAATTTCAATAATTCTACATTTCTTAATATTTTTTTAATTTTTTAATTTCAATAATTTTACATTTATTAATATTTTTTTAATCTTTCAATTTCAATAATTTTACATTTATTAACATTTATTAATCTTTTAGTATAGTTTTATAGAAATTTGTATGTAGTAATTTTTAAACTTTTAAGTCATATTTTAAAATATAAGAAACATTGAGA
This sequence comes from Picea mariana, assembly GCA_032191745.1. Classification (NCBI taxonomy): domain Eukaryota; kingdom Viridiplantae; phylum Streptophyta; class Pinopsida; order Pinales; family Pinaceae; genus Picea; species Picea mariana. The sequence continues at coordinate 161,456 of JASDQU010739895.1, forward strand.
TGTTTTTTATTTTTTTAATTATTATAAATATACCTAATAATATAAAAAACATTAAGGTGTTTTACAAAGTTTTATTTAGTTTTACATATTATATAATATAAAAAACATTAAGATGTTTTATCATTTTTTATTTAGTTTTACAAATTATATTAGTTAATTTTATTATAGTTTTAAATCATTATTATTATCAATTTGCAAATTGGTCAGGGACTAAGTTGTCTTGCAACCCTTGTTTAACTATCATAAGTGAATTATCATTTTTAAATTTTCTATTCTTGAGAAGACTTTGATTGAACTTTACCATGGAAACTAATTAGGTTTTATTTATTATTTATGAATTTCCTTGTCTTTTATAAGACTTTGATTAAAAGGGTGTAAGCCAATTTTCAATAAAATTAAAATAAAAATTACAAGTTGTAACCGAGAATAGTTGATTCAAGCAATATTTGATTGAGTTAGTAGTATCATTTCTCTTTAGTATATTTACACTCCATCTTGGTAACTCCTAGGATATTAAACAAACTTGGAAAGGATGAAGACAATTCACAATAAAAGTTTCCTTTCTAATGCCATGTCATGGTGTTGAGTGTAAGGTATTTTACTAGATGGACGCGAAGACCCTCGCCCAAGTTCTCAAGGAGACAGAACTTGGGGTTGCTCCGGCACCCAAGTGTTGCACTAGTTGGGAAAGTGGGTGCCTTTGGCATGCAAATGCACCAAGGGGCTTGCCCAAGTATGGAGAGCACCAAGGTTGGGGCACGTCGATCCCAAGGGGGATGACGATTGACAAGCGCATGGGTTTGTTTGGGAAATCGGGTCCACAAAAGGGCGTGACAATTGGTTTAGTTGACCAGGTTCACGAAGGGGTACGATGATTCGTTTGGACACACGGGTTTGCGAAGGGACACAACACCCCCAAAGGACGCAATGGCTCACGATGGTGACCTTTGGAATCCCTATAAGAGAACAAGGGTGCAAAACCAAGGAAGGCAGATTTAGAAAACAAGGAGAGAAAGATCAACTCTGCAATTCTGAGGCAGGCTTAGATGAAGAGGGGTGAGCCCCCTCAAGGAGCCAAGTCGCTCCACATGGGAGGACTTCTGCTGCCTTGAGGTGATTCTATGGGCAGAGTTGGGGCGACATTCTTTTTGTTTGAGTTTGGGGGAAGTCTTGTCACGGGTATGAGGAGGCATGTTAGGAGACAAAACCGCAAGTTTGTGCGAAGCCTTGTAGTAGAGAAGAGATGGGAAGTTTGCAGTTAAGGGCACGTCTGAGGCACACCACAAAAGGTTGCAGAGACAATTGCGACAGAGAGTCTTGGTGTGATGAATCTGTGTATGAGTGTCTTGGTGAGGTGAGGCGAATCGTGTGACTCCGCTCAGTTGTAAACCAAGCTAGTAGTGCTCATATTGTAATTGTTTTGCATTAACAAAGACTTAGTCAGGTGTTAGGCACGGTTTGTGTCGCCCGCACTATATTTTTGTTTATCTTGTTTGTTGTGCAAGTGCTCTCTTCATATCATGGATGTATGCTTATATATGACTAAGTGTTAATATGTTAACAATTGTCCAAGTATACAAGATTTACACTAGAGTAGGAGTGTGACTTGCTAGTAGCCTAGAACGAAGTATGGGTATGCTCTAGGTGGAGAGGTATAGTCCAGACGAATTATCCTTGGTGTTTCCAAGCAACCAAGAGAGAAACATTGTGGTGCCACATGCCCTCAAGAGGTGCACGATCGCAAGATTCCACTAGGAACACTATGGGGACGTGACAGATGGTATCAGAGCTTGTTCATTGCATATTTTGGAGAAGGGTTGGTGAGATCTTCACCACTATCTTGATGATAGATGGTATCAGAGTGAACTTTGAAGACAGTTTGTTGTGAAGTCAGTTCAGTGGGAACGCTCGCAGACTGGGTGAATTGTTCGGTGGAGCGAACTGGTTCATCGTAGAATTTGCATCAAACTTACAAAAAAGGTTCAGTTGATAGTACAATAGTGGTAGATTGATTTGGAAGCACATCTTGTGTATGCCAAGAGAATATTTTATGGTGAGATGAGGCACTTGGATAGGGCGGGTGATCGCAGAAATCATCGCGGAGTTCATCGTTGAACTTGTCACAAAGTTGATCACAGAGGAAGTTTGGTAGCAGAGTTGATTGGTTTGATATGTGACGGAAGTCAGTGACAGACCTATTGTGCACACGTTGGAGAGACCAGGCACATAGTTCATTGGGTGAATCAAGCACTTGGGAAAAGAAGATGAACATAGGATTTGTCGCACGACTTGTCGTAGATCTAACTGTGGAAGTGATTGTAGAATTGAGTGCAGAGGGTGATTGTAAACTTTATCGCAAAGGGGATAAATTCTGAATTGAAACAAGTTGAAGCACTTGAGTGAATGACTTGAGGTGACCTAGAGAAACTCCGCAACAAACCATTGGTTGGGAACATTTCTATCATTACATATTTGTGTTGTGCATTGATGAGAACAACAGTTGAGTTGAGTTGGGTTGTTGGACGAGTGGGTCGACCGCAAACTTGGGATGAGGTAGCTCTTCGCAGAGTTACACTAGTCAATTAACATCAGTATGACTTGACAATCAGGCGGTGTGTGCATGGTGCCTTGAAGTGGAGGCACTCAATGTGCAGATATGGTAGGACATTAGAGATGAGTTCAACCAATTGCATGTGAAGTTTGGGACTTAGATGAATTTTTGAAGTGGATGGATGGACTCGGCCTTGTATCACAGTGAAGGTCTTGCAAGTTTGTGGAGCTGCAGATAGTGATTTAGGGAATTTCATGCAGATATTTGGTTGCTTGGGAAAGTGTAGGCCCAAGACAACAAACTTGAACCAGGAGTGCAACCAAGGATGTTGTTGGAAAGGTATGGTTGGTTTTGAGTTATTGCATTTCCTAAGTGTTGTGTTGATTTATTTGAATGGAAGGCGGATGACTTGGTGGTTCAAGTTTATTCTATTTCCATGGTGAAAATTGGAATACTTGAGGGTGAATGTGTAGAGAGCTCGGGGCAACCTGCTTGGATGAGTCCTATGGTGGACTTAGGAAGATTTGGATGTAGTTGTGGAGGTGGCTTGAGGAAGATGCCTAACTCTTTGATGATTCACATTGGATAGGTTGTTGCAATGAAGTGGTGTGTGAAGTATGTACGTGCCAAGTTTGATAGGATGGATGAGGTGCGTCGGTGCTTGGTTCCTTAACTAGATCTATTGAGGCATGCAATGACTTGATAGTCGCAACGATAGTGCTAGAGTTTGGATGCTTGCAGGAGGTGCAAGGTATTTTTGATCTAGGAGATGGATGGAGTCAACAAAGAATTCGACCAAGAAATGTTGACAGTGAACCTGAATGGGAAGAACACAAACCAAGTGACTTGGGTGGTATCTTCTCACCTTTGGTATGGGACATTGGATGAGGTAGAGTGCACCTTAGTGACTTGTGGATGACTATGCAGTGACTCAAAGATCTGATAAGGTCGTTGGTTAGAGTTGTCAGAAGTATTGGTGGGAACATGCCTAAGGCATGGAAGTTCTTTAAGGTCACTCATTCTATTTGGAGAACTTTGGGTGGTTCATTGGGACGTTTGAGGAGTGCATGCATGTTGGCCACACTCATCACAGATGTTGTGTTGCGGAGAGGTGACTTCACGAAAGGAAACGAGTTGAGTACTTGCCTTTGTTTGAAGGATTGTGTGGACATGAATATTGCATCATGGCTAGGTGATGGATTAATAAGGCAAAGGCAGATTGGACATGCAGATCTTGGTGAAAATATTGGCTAATTGTGCCATGAGGTGGAAAACAGAGTCAATTTTTCGTAGAAGACTTTGTTTCGAGGTGACTTCAAAGTGCAAGAAGGTGAGGGGAGACCTTGCATTGGTCTGAGGGTTGTGCGGATGGATCAAATTATGAAAGGAAGTGACCAATTTATGCATGAGGGTGTGCAGTCTCAAGGAGTGTCATGGTTGCACTCACCATTCAACTGGTTCACAACTTGGGAAAGAGAAACAACATGACAAGGGCTTCAAGAGTACAGACACGCCAATAGGTTCAAAGTGCAACACTTAAACATTGTGGATGATCTCCTTGACGAAGATCAGATGATGGCAACAGTAGTGAGGAAAAGGTGGACGCATGCCTTAGTATTTAGAGTTGGATGGAGTGACGGAGATGTGACAGAAAAGACTAAGTTCAAGCATGGGGAGGCACATCGCAAGACTTGGATATGATAGTTGGATTAATCACCCGACTAGTATAGGACTCGAGACACACAATGTGCAGATACATGGCAAAGTTGGTTGAAGTATGATCGCATTAGTGATTCACGAGGAGTTCAACACCTAAGAAAATTTTTGAAGAGAAGTGGGTAGCAATCCATTGTAGCAGGCATCAACAATAGCAGTAGAACCGAACAATGGCAAAGAAACAACATTATAGTAAGATAATGTAGTAGAGTTGGGTGACTTTCATCCTTGGAGTTGGATGAAGTGATCGTATTGACTCAGGAAGTAGATTATGAGGAGTTGGGTGTAGTACAATTTGGTTTTTGGAAACTTAGGGTTTCTACTTCGTAGGGAAACTTGGGTTTTCAACTTTGACAGAATTTGGGGTTTCCAGCAGACTCAGTTATGACAAGGGCATGAGTTCAAGTGGATATTGCATATTTTTTGGATGTTTTTTAGGACGACAATGAATTTAGCTAACGGAGGATGTAAGGTCTTCAGCTAGATGGGCACGAAGACCCTCACCCATTTCCCAAGTCCTCAAGGAGACAGAACTTCAGGTTTCTCTGACACCTAAGTGTTTCACTAGTTGGGAAGTGGGCACCTTAGGCATGCAAACACTCCAAGGGGCTAGCCCAAGTATGGATCGCACTAAGGTTGGGGCACGCCAGTCCCAAGGCTCATGACAGTTGACGAGCGCATAGGTTCATTTCGATGATTGGGTCTATGAAGGAGCGTGATGATTGGTTTGGGAAAACAGATCTGCGAAGGGGTGTGACGATTCTTTTGGACACATGGGTTTGTGAAGGGGCACGACACCCCCAAAGGACGTGATGGTTCACGATGGTGACCTTTGGAATCCCTATAAGATAAAAAGGGTGCATAACCAAGGAAAGAATATTTATAAGACAATGAGAGTAACATCAGTTTTGCGATTATGTGGCAGACTTAGATGAAGAGGGGCGAGCTCCCTCAATGATCCAAGTTGCTCCACATGGGTGGACGTGTGCTACCTTGAGGTGATTATGTGGGAAGAGTTGAGGCGAACTTCTTTTTAGTTGAGTTTGGGGGAAGTCTTGTCGCAACTCTAAGGAGGCATGCTAGGACACAGAACAACAGGACAGAACAACAAGTCTATGTGAAGCCTTCCAGTAGAGAAGAGACGACAAGTTTGAAGTTGAGGGCACATCTGAGGTGAATTGAAAAAGGTTGCAGAGACGGTTATGATAGAGAGTCTTGGTGTGAGGAATATGTGTATGAATGTATTGGTGAGGTGAGGCAAGTCGTGTGACTCCTCCCAGTTGTAAACTGAGTCGGTAGTGCTCATATTGTAATTGTTTCACAATAACAAAGACTTAATTGGGTGTTAGGAATGATTTGTGTCGCCCACACTATATCTATGTTTCTCTTTTTTGTTTCGCAAGTGTTCTCTTAGTTTCATGGATGTATGCTTATATATGAATAATTGTTCATTTGTTAACAATTGTCCAAGTATATTGGAGTTGCACTAGAGTAGGAGTGTGACTCGTCGGTAGCCTAGAACAAAGTATGGGTATGCTCTGGGTGAAGAGGCGTAGTCTGGACAAAGTATCCTTGGTCTTGCCAAGAAGACAAGAGAGAAACGTTGTGGTGACGCACGCCCTCAAGAGGTGCAGGATTGCAAGATTCGGCTAGGCACACTATGGGGATGTGACATTGGGTATATTAGTAGTTATTTTTAAATATACATTAATTTTATGATGTCTTATGTTAAATGTGATTATTGAAAGAGAAAAAATAAATGATTTATTTGAATATTTATCAAGGATTTCATTCATGGTTTATCAGAAGTTTTTGTTTATTTTCTTACATTTAGTGTATTAGCTATGAAAATATTTCCAAACATTATTTATGCTTTGTATCTGTTCCATCTTTGAACCTTAAATGAGAATGTATCAACTTATGTTGCTCCAATGTTTTATAATGTATATTTATGTTAAAGTCTTACTCTAATTCCTATAGCTATGGGTATTTAGGTTGTTAAGGTTGTTATGAGTTAGTTAATTAATGTAAGATGTCCATCCTCTTTGAAAAAATCCTTTTAGGTAGTTGGCATGTTATTGATTAATGTAAATGGCCATCCTTATTGGATATTAAGGCATGCTAGGTAGTTTGTACTCAATAATGAATGTGTCCTAGTCATTAATGTAGGGGCCATTASTGGTTAGRATTTGGGGTAGAAATAAACTATTTATATAGGTAAAGAGTTATGTAATCTTGTGTTAAGTATTATCATTGTATTAGATCATTGCTCATTTGGAGCTTTCCCYCTYGAAGAGGTAGATGAACATTKCTCACCTTTTGGAATATAAATAAAGGGTTAATTATTCTACAAGTTCAATAATCTTGCTTTGTTTTGCTTACTTTATGTAGTTTTAATTCCCTTGGATGTTGCTCTTAATTCTCTATTTATGTTATATAAGTACATTACAAGTGGTATCATAGCACTTTCATGTGCCAACACACACCCAAATTTCAAAGAACATTTTTTTAGGCTAAAGACATGTTTTGACATCTATGAACACGAGGATTTATCATCTAGTGGGGTAAACTTGCGATTGGGAAGCATACACGCATGGAATACAAGTCAGGTCACTTGGTTGGATGCCCTTCTACACCTCTATAGGTACCTAGAAATTAGTACTACATTAGACAAAATATGTTCATAGATTCATTCTTTCACATACCCTTGAGTATATAGGAATCCCCCTAGGCATATTGGAGACCATCCCTACAAATCCTTTTGATCATTTTTCACTATAGTACATTGATCATAGAACTTGGAAATATCACTAAATCACGTACTTGTGAATTAGGCAATATGAATAAGGTACGATTGATCCTCCCTAGTTAGTGTAATGAAAGACCTATATAGTAATATTGTTGGAAACCCCAAGGTATATTAGAGAGATATGATTCTTGATATTAATACCTTTCCAAACCTTTGCAACACATTCAGTGAAATTCCTATAGAGCTTAGAATATCCAAATTTTGAAAAAAAAATTAGTACAATAACCTTTCAACAATTTATAAAAAAAAGTTTAGGATTGATCCTAGGTGTGCCTAGACTAGTGTGGGTGACCTATATTAAAATAATTCTTGTGTGAAATTGATTTCATTAGTGTAGCTCATCAATAACCCTTCTAATGGACGTGTGTGGTCCTGTCACTACCACTAGAAACATAACCATGGATAGAAGGATCACCCAATTGGAAGGAAAGATCTCTACACTATATTAAAAGGTACAATCCATTATTGACTCAAATGTGTAATTCCATAACAATATGCCTACATTATAGATGAACATCAATAACCAAATTAGACGTTGGGAATGATAGGCCAAGGAAAATGGAAAATGGTGAACCTTCAAAAAGAAATGATCATCACACTAAACACCCTTTCATGACAATCAACTCAATATGATGTGTTAATTGCCTGATGTAGATATAAATAAGTTTGATAGATCTGATCCAAATAGATGGGTTTCTGAGATGGAACACTACCTTTCCCTCCAAGGTATTAATTATGAATAGTTGAAACTCTGAGTGGGTTTGTTATATCTGGATAGGGAGCATTGTTAGTGGTAGCAATGGAATAAGAAGGCATATCATGGGTACAGTTCTTGGAACCATTTTGTGAAGTCCATCTACACTTGATTTGAAACCGATATTAATTTTTTTGGGATGCTTACTAAGTTACATTAAACCATCATAATGGAAGAATATATTGCTTATGTTAAGTGATTGTTGACAAGAACATAATCTTTGGATGATTTTTTTGTCAAGGATTATTTTATTAGTGGTCTCATGGAGGAGATAATAGCACGAGTCAATTCGTATCACCTAGCTCCATGGTTGTAGTAATCTTAGCTATCTCATCATGAATAGGTTATGACAGTCATCCATACCAAATTACCCAATTTTGTTCAACAACAACATTGTCCTAGATTTGTTCGCAAGTTGACTCGTGTAGAAATGTCAAAACATCAACTTGGAGGTCCCTGCTATAATTATGATGAAAAATATTTCTGAGGGAATAAAGATAAGGAACATAAATTATTTGTCATTGATATGGACCACTTTGGAAATTTTGAGGTGATTTCAAATGATGATGTGGTTGAGATGCATGAAGTGGATATTCCACCCTTGATTGATGAAGTTCCCACTTAGGATAATCCTTGTGCGGAACACCAAATTTTGATTCATGCTTTGGTGGGCATTACATCTCCCCAAACCTTGAAATTGGTAGGATATATCAAGAATAAGAAGATGATTGTCTTAATACATAATGACAATACCCACAATTTCATTCATCATTTAGTAATATAAGAAACATATTTTCATGTCCATGTTATTTACAATTTTCAAAACATGATAGCCAATGGAAGCACTACCAAGTGTGGTGGTCAGTGCAATATTGTAAAACTCCAAACATGTGACTATCTCTTGAAATCTAACATGGTTTCCATATAAATGGGAGGGCGTGTTTGGCCACATAATGGTTGTGAGCATTGGATCTTGTTATCATGGATTTCGAGGAGTTATACATGAGCTTCAATAAGGAGGGATATTGATACACTCTCAAATGTATCAAAGTGGGATCCCCCAAAATTATAATCTCTCACCATATGGAAACACTCTCGAATAATGGTCACTATGACATTCTTTCACAACTCAATTCCATCCAAGTTATGGATGACACCACACATGCAATCCATCTTGATTTTCAGTTGGATTTGGACAATAATCACTATGTCTTTGAACCACCCCAAGGCCTATTGATGATTGTCCAAATCCAACTACAACCACCCCAAGGACTACTTCCATCACATGGTAGGCATGATCATGGCATCCCCTCGAGTCTAGGAAGTCAACCACCAAATGTTCATCCTTATAGACATCCTTTTGCACAAAAAAATGAAATTGAAAGGGTGGTTCATGTATTATTAGAATCAAGGGTAATACATCCTATTACAAGCCCCTACTCCTCCTTGATTGTCATGGTTTTGAAGAAAGAAGACATGTGGCAGATGTGTTCTAACTTTCACACTCTTAACAAGTTGATCAAAGATAAATTTCCAATTCTAGTCATTGACAACCTCTTCGGTGAGCTTCATGATGCACCATTCTTCAATAAAATTTATCTCCATTTTGGCTGTCATCAAATTTGGATGAAGGATGTAGATATTCATAAGACTGCATTTTTCTCATATGAAATGCATTATGAGTTTCTAGTGATTCCTTTTGGTCTTTTCAATTCCCCATCTACTTTTCAAAGGCTCATGAACAAGATTTTTTTTCCCTTTCTATGTAGCTTTGTGTTTGTCTTCTTTGATGATATGTTGATCTACAATAAGATCTAGGAGACACATGTGGCACATGTTGATCAAGCCTTACAACTACTTTTGAATAACCAAGTGTTCATCAAACATTCCAAATGTGCTTTTAGTGCTACTAAAGTGGAATATTTGGGTCTCATTGTATATATTTAAGGGGCGTGATTTGACCCTAATAAAATTGAGGAATGAAAGACAGACCACACATAAAGAAACTTGGAAATTTATATGGTTTCCTTGGCATTATTGGCCACTCTAGGAAATATGTGCAGAGTGTTGACAAGATATTTCCCCCGTGACTTTGGGTCAAATCACGACATATCAAGACTGTATTGAGAAGACTGAAGTCTTCCCTCAAAGACAAGTATACAAAACTGAAAGAATAATTATTTTTTCTAGGAGAAAGTGGGGAAATAAAGAAGGAGAAAGAATGCACCTTAAGTCTCATGTTTGATGTTGATCCCCGCTCCTGTTTCTTGAAGAGCTCCTGATCCTTTTTTCGGAAGTAGCCTGCAAAATGGAATCAAGACAAGAGATACTACGAGGTAGCTATATGATCAAACAATATACATGTCATGTACTATATTCAAATCAAATATGATAAAAAGATACACACAATTTTGCATTGAATACACAATTTGGAGGGAAAGCAATCTCTTCTATTAGCACCAAAAATAGAGGTTAACTACAAACTGACTCGCTTTCGGCACTGCTTCAAAGCCAACTGCTCGGGTTCTTCCACGAATCCTTCAAGCATCAACTCAGCCACAATAATCTTTATTGAATAGCCCAAATAGGGATAATGAGACACCCTATGTCTATATAGATAGAAAAGAGGCACTGGAAAAGGAGTTTCCATTTTGGGGAACGTCACTCAAAGGATAAGGATAGGGAAGCTTGCTAGATCTTAGCAGCATAACCTTGCACCAAAATTCTTGTCCTCATATTAACCCTTGATGGTGCATTTATATCTTCCTCAAGAAGTTGGGGGAGTTGGAATCTGTTTTGTACGGGCATGGGGACATTGGGAAACGAGCCCAGCTGAAAAACCTGCCCAAAAACTTGGAATTAATATTTTTTTTCCATTTTTTGAGGGAATCTGCAGGTTGCAAACTGAGAAGTCATGGATTTATTCACTTTGCATCAAAGGATACTGTGGATATGTGTAGAAGGCATGTTTTTTAGATGATTTGCATGGGGCAAGTTGGGAATTTGTCTAGCAAGACAAGGGAAAGGGTTAGGCCATGGCACAAATGTATAGGTGTGGCATTTTTTGCTATAACAGATGCCCCCTAATGTGTGAGGTCAGAAGGGAAAAATGATGGTAGAAATACATTATAAACTCCGAGAAGTGAGGATGCATTGAAGTAACACATGAAGGTATCTGAACAATTGATCTAAAAACAACAACCATCAGCAGATATCAAATAAGAGTATTATCTTCCCAAGTCGGGCATATCCATGCTCAGGAGTGATGTAAGCATGGCCACCAAATTCAAGTACACTGCAGATCCATGGAATATATGAATTATGGCTAAATTCCATGGCCACAAACAATACACAATGGATCCATGTGATATAAATGAAGTAGCAAGCATGGCCACGAAAAATACACAGTTGATTCATGACAAATTAGATCATAGACACGAATAGATACATAGTGGAGCTATGTCTCAAAATAAATAACAGAGGATATCTAGGACCAAATGGAGAGAACAAGTTGATCCTATGTTAGTACAAATGTCTATGAGATGGCCCCATATCAATCGGGAAGGAGCAAAAAAGGTTTGGTGCTCGTACTTCACCCGAATTCTTCACTACGATTCGTCGTGATACAAGCCTACACTATGTGAATAGATGAGTCAAAGTCAAACATAGTAAGACATCATTTGATTATCGGTCATTGATGTATATTGTTGAAAAACATGAGACATCCCACCAATGATGACAATGTGTGTTAAGGTACCAAGGTACAATCTAACAAGTGTGATGAATGAGTTGATGTCGAACACCTAGTAGAATCTATCGATCAAGGGACATTGATGTATTCTCGCTGCCAATAGTGAGAAACTTGCCACTGATGACTGCAAGCCCAAGGTACAACATATGAATCTATATCATATCCAATAGCAATATGTGTCTAAGTTGATGGGAAGATACCTGTTGCAAGGAAAGCAGTAAGGCATCCTCCATCATCCAACATGAGGGGTGGAAAAGGCCAAATATTTGGAAGAGATCGGACGAAGATATAGATACTTGTGATGATGATATTGACTTGACCGGCTCGATAAGGTCAACTTTCAAGGTCATGAATTAACTACAGAATGGTCGACTCAAGTTGAAACTTTCCCTTGAATAGAAGCACAACACATTATGTGACTTAGATAGCATGACTATAAACTAGGATACATATGTGACATGGGAGGCATCAACACACGCTCCATATGGTTGGAAGAATAACCAACTGAGGGAGATAAAACTCAAAACGAGAAAAAGTCTCTTAAATCCATACTAGACCCAAAATGATGAGATTTCAACTCAAGATTGTGCTTTGTTCAGGGGTGACAAGACTACTACCAACACAAGAGATAGATGCTTTTCCCCCTTATTTTTGGTTTTTTTTTTGTGTGTTTTTCATGTTATAAAATCCTTAAAAGGAATAAAAGAATGTTATAGTACAGTGGAGGAAACAAGTGTCACTGGAAATCAAATTAGTCCCAAAGCGTAAGGAACATACCTATGCCCAATGCAAGGAAAGCATAAGTAGGATATGGACACTCAGGGAATGTTTCCTCCAAGGATAAGGTGTCGAGACGCAAAGGCATTAATTGCAAGGTTGGGAACTGATAGAAATGCATAATCAATGGGTTTAACAATAGCATGTTGAAGCGGACATTAGGCCTAAAAGGACGACCAGTCAATATGCAATGCAATTTCAACTCATCTTTAGGAAGTAAACCTCCCATGGTGGTCTTTTTCGTAAGTTTAGTCTCTAGGGCCTAAAAAAGAGAAAAATAATACCAAGGAGAACTCTTCTAGTCAGAGATTGACTAAAGTATTCTTTTTTCGTAAATAGTATGTTCAGTCTGGAAAAGGGTTAAACTTATACCCAAAAGACATCTCTTCAAATCCATTTTACGAGTGTGACAGAGACAAGATCACTCGTCCATATTTTCATATTTAAGGAGTTTGAAAAGAGCTTAACTATGGACTTCATTGTCCTTTTTTGTAAATTTAGTCTCCCGAGCCCAAAAAAGTATAAAACAAAACTAACGAGAACTCTTCTAGTTCGTAGACTAGAGTATACATTTTTCGTAATTAGACTATTCAGTTCAAAAAAGGGGTAAATTTGTGTTGAATAAACATTCCTTCAGGTCCATTTAATGAGTGTGAAAGAAACAAGATCACTCGAAAATCTTTTCACTTTTAAGGAGTCTGAAAAGAGCTTAACTATGGACTCCATGATGCCATTGTGAGCAACATATAAATAAGGGAGTCCTGTGGGTAATGGCCAGAATAAGATTGAGTAAGAAGTATGAAGTTCGAATGCAAACTCATGGTAGGACTAACCAGGACTCTCGATCCTAAGGAACAATCTTGCAGCATGAGCGCCAGAATACAAGGGGATTCTAAACTAAATATCCCATGGAAGGCAGGCTCTACCATCAACAAAATGATGTTTTTGAGCAAATGATAAGGTTGCATCACTTGTTAATGGGGTCTACCCTAGGTTTAAATGGCAATGACAATTGATAATGAAAAATTTCAGGTGAATGCACCCTACCCTAAATGTCAGTTATGAGAACATTACATGCCCAGAGCCTTGTAAAAGACTCGGCCAATCGATGGGAAGAAGCCAAAAATCATTTAAAGTATATCCTAAGACCTACAAAAACAACCAAGAACTACAAGAGACTGACCATTAGTTGAAAATTTGGAAAAAATATCAAAACTATAGGATGTGGGTTTTTACAAATTAATAAATATTGGTTTATTTACCCATTTACCAAGCCATTTTTACCATTTTACCCAAAAAACAACCAAAGTGACCAAAACCCTTCAAATCCCAAATGAATATTTGTAGAGCTTGGAGCAACGAAACCTCTTTCCACCAAGACCAAGTAAGTATACACACCCTACCTTGCATTTCGTTTTATTATTTATTCATTTTCATCAAAAATTGGGGCTTAAGCCTCTCTTTTTCAACTCGTCTTTGCACATCTGCGGGCTTCCTTAAGGAAACTTGTGAATATCAGCAGTTGGTGGAAACACCAGTCACGGATATCCACGACTGTTCCAACTGGAGGCCACGGGTGCCCAGGGATCTTTTTGGAAAAAGAAATGTTGACTCAAAAATTTCTTAGAAAATGAGCAAGATGTTCGTTCACTGGAGAGAACGTGAACATGAAGAGGTGGACCGAGAGGTAATCGATCATGATGATACCAAACAATCTCTACGTGCATGTGGCATGTATAAGTTTTTTCAAATTGGTGGCATGAGGGCCCAAAGGAGATTGTTGAATCTCTTGATTGACTACTAGCACCCTAATGCTGAGGCATTTATGCTCATTGGGAAATCACTGAACATCATTGTGGAATACATTTACTTCATTACAGGTTTGTTCAGGAGAAGGGAAGTGCCAAACTTCCAAACTCATGGAGGAGGTGGGCAGAGTGTCAATGACTATATAAACAAGTATTGTGATGTTGGCACTGATAAAAGTGGATCTCAAGTGCCTATCAAATAGATAACCAATTTGAGTCTTTGAGTCATCCTATATACTATGGTTCAGATCATAGGATGTAACTCTTTTCACTTGGCATTGTGGGCACAAATGCATCATGGGGTTGAATTCTTAAGACCCGGTATGTATGACTGGAGTACAACAATGCTCAACTGCATGAAATCACAACTCACTGATTGCAAGCTTAGGAAGACCATGAAATTTGGATTCGGCAGTGTCATGTGCATTTTCTTCTTTGAGCATGTTCCTATGATGAGCTCGAGGACATACATACGAGGACACTTGCAACCATGTCCAGTCATGGTTCGATGGACCGATTTGATAGCTCGACTAGGAGGTGGGCAAATGTCTAATCCATATGACAATAACTTCTTTAGCTGGTGGGAGCGATAGACTCCCTTATCAAGGACTACCCCTATGTCAGAATCGACTTCACTGATGATCTGGATGTCATCATCCCTCATGAGGTCGAGCCACAGGACATACGTAAATTATTTTTGTGTTATTTAATTTTTATTTTTCGAATATGTGTGTGTGTGTGTGTGTCTAACAATTCCTATATTTTTGTGAGATCCAAAATATTAATAAGTACTTTACTTTTTTGCAGATAGATCACCTGTGAGGCCAGCTAATGTCCTATGACATAGTCGATGAGGCAGAGAGGAGGCATGACCCAATGATGATGCAACTAGGACCTTGCGTAGTGTGGGCAGGAATTTTGAGGGCCTAACTTTCAATGTGCTCATGGTGACTATTGATGACCTCCCCATAGGCATGCAGCATCATGTCCTGGGGGTATCCAGGCCATGGGTCTGACTGTTCTGACGTTTGGAAAACGTCGTCGTTTGTTATGATAGAGTTCACCGGCCTCGGGCCTAGATGGATTATGTGCTCATAGCACAATTTTTGTACTTATATGGCATTATATGACATTCATCTTCCCAAGTCGGGCATATCATGCTCAGGAGTGATGTAAGCATGGACACCAAATTCAAGTACACTGCGGATCCATGGAATATATGAATTATAGCTAAATTCCATGGCCATGAACAATACACAATGGATCCATGTGATATAAATGAAGTAGCAAGCATGGACACGAAAAATACACAGTGGATTCATGTCAAATTAGATCATAGACACAAATAGATACATAGTAGAGCTATGTCTCAAAATCAATAACAGAGGATATCTAGGACCAAATGGAGAGAACAAGTTGATCCTATGCTAGTACAAATGTCTATGAGGTGGCACCATATCGGTCGGGAAGGAGCACAAAAGGTTTGGTGCTCGTACTTCACCCGAATTCTTCACTATGATTCGTCGTGATACAAGCCTACACTATGTGAATAGATGAGTCAAAGTCAAACATAGTAAGACATCATTTGATTATCGATCATTGATGTATATCGTTAACAAACATGAGACATCCCACCAATGATGAGAATGTGTGTTAAGGTACCAAGGTAATATCTAACAAGTGTGATGAAGAGATCGAACGAAGATATAGATACTTGTGATGATGATATTGACTTGACCGACTCGATAAGGTCGACTTTCAAGGTCAGGAATTAACTGCAAAATGGCCGACTCAAGTTGAAACTTTCCCTTGAATAGAATCACAACACATTATGTGACTTAGGCAGCATGACTATAAACTAGGTTACATATGTGACATGGGAGGCATCAACACACGCTCCATATGGTTGGAAGAATAACCAACTGAGGGAGATAAAACTCAAAACGAGAAAAAGTCTCTTAAATCCATACTAGACCCAAAATGATGAGATTTCAACTCAAGATTGTTCTTTGTTCAAGGGTGACAAGACTACTTCCAACACAAGAGATAGATGTTTTTTACCCTTATTTTTGGTTTTTTTATTTTTTTGTGTTTTTCATGTTATAAAATCCTGAAAAGGAATAAAAGAATGTTATAGTACAATGGAGGAAACAAATGTCACTGTAAATCAAACTAGTCCCAGAGCGTAAGGAACGTACCTATGCCCAATGCAAGGAAAGCATAAGGAGGATATGGACACTCAGGGAATGTTTCCTTCAAGGATAAGGTGTCGAGATGCAAAGGCATTAATTGCAAGGTTGGGAACTGATAGGAATGCATAATCAATGGGTTTAACAATAGCATGTTGAAGCCAACATTAGGCCTAAAAGAACGACCGGTCAATATGCAATGCAATTAAAACTCATCTTTAGGAATTAAACCTCCCATGGTGGTCTTTTTCGTAAGTTTAGTCTCTAGGGCCTAAAAAAGAGTAAAATAATACCAAGGAGAACTGTTCTATTCAGAGTTTGACTAGAGTATTCTTTTTTCGTAAATAGTATGTTCAGTCCGGAAAAGGGTTAAACTTGTACTGAAAAGACGTCTCTTCAAATCCATTTTATGAGTGTGACAGAGACAAGATCACTCGTCCATATTTTCATATTTAAGGAGTTTGAAAAGAGCTTAACAATGGACTCCATTGTCCTTTTTCGTAAATTTAGTCTCCTGAGCCCAAAAAAGTATAAAACAAAACTAACGAGAACTCTTCTAGTTCGTAGACTAGAGTATACATTTTTCGTAATTAGACTATTCAGTTCAAAAAAGGGGTAAATTTGTGTTGAATAGACATTCCTTCAGGTCCATTTAACGAGTTTGAAAGAAACAAGATCACTCGACAATCTTTTCAATTTTAAGGAGTCTGAAAAGAGCTTAACTATGGACTCCATGATGTCATTGTGAGCAACATACAAATAAGGGAGTCATGCGGGTAATGGACAGAATAAGATTGAGTAAGAAGTATGAAGTTTGAACGCAAACTCATTGTAGGACTAACCAGGACTCTCGAGCCTAAGGAACAATCTTGCAGCATGAGCGCCAAAATACAAGGGGATTCTAAACTAAAGCTTCCATGGAAAGTAGTCTCTACCATCAACAAAATGATGTTTTTGAGCAAATGATAAGGTTGCATCGCTTGTTAATGGGGTCTACCCTAGGTTTAAATGGCAATGACAACTGATAATGAAAAATTTCAGGTGAATGCAGCCTACCCTAAATGTCAGTTATGAGAACATTACCTGCCCAGAGCCTTGTAAAAGACTCGGCCAATCGATGGGAAGAAGCCAAAAATCATTTAAAGTATATCCTAATACCTACAAAAACAACCAAGAACTACAAGAGATTGACCATTAGTTGAAAATTTGGAAAAAATATCGAAACTATAGGATGTGGGTTTTTACAAATTAATAAATATTGGTTTATTTACCCATTTACCAAGCCATTTTTACCATTTTACCCAAAAAACAGCCAAAGTGACCAAAAACCCTTGAAATCCCAAATGAATATTTGCAGAGCTTGGAGCAACGAAACCTCTTACCACCAAGACCAAGTAAGTATACACACCCTACCTTGCATTTAGTTTTATTATTTATTCATTTTCATCAAAAATTGGGGCTTAAGCCTCTCTTTTTCAACTTGTCTTTGCACATCTGCGGGCTTCCTTAAGGAAACTTGTGAATATCAGCAGTTGGTGGAAACACCAGTCACGGATATCCACGACTGTTCCAACTGGAGGCCGCGGGTGCCCAGGGATCTTTTTGGAAAAAGAAATGTTGACTCAAAAATTTCTCAAAAAATGGGCAGGATGTTCATTCACTGGAGAGAACGTGAACATGAAGAGGTGGACCGAGAGGTAATCGATGATGACGATACCAAACAATCTCTATGTGCATGTGGCATGTATAAGTTTTTTCAAATTGGTGGCATGAGGGCCCAAAGGAGATTGTTGAATCTCTTGATTGACTACTAGCACCCTAATGTCGAGGCATTTATGCTCATTGGGAAATCACTGACCATCATTGTGGAATACATTTACTTCATTACAGGTTTGTCCAGGAGAGGGGAAGTACCAAACTTCCAAACTCATGGAGGAGGTGGGAAGAGTGTCAATGACTCTATAAACAAGTATTGTGATGTTGGCACTGAGAAAAGTGGATATCAAGTGCCTATCAAACAGATAACCAATTTGAGTCTTTGAGTCATCCTCTATACTATGGTTCAGATCGTAGGATCTAACTCTTTTCACTTGGCATCACGAGCACAAATGCATCATGGGGTTGAATGCTTAAGACCCAGTATGTATGACTGGAGTACAACAATGCTCAACTGCATGAAATCACAACTCACTGATTGCAAGCTTATGAAGACCAAGAAATTTGGCTTCGGCAGTGTCATGTGCACTTTCTTCTTTGAGCATGTTCCTATGATGATCCCGAGGACATACATACGAGGACACTTTCAACCATGTCCAGTCATAGTTCGATTGACCGATTTGATAGCTCGACTGGGAGGTGGACAAATGTCTAATCCATATGATGATAACTTCTTTAGCTGGTGGGAGCAAGAGACTCCCCTTATCAAGGATTACCCCTATGTCGGATTCGACTTCAATGATGATCTGGATGTTATCATCCCTCATGAGGTCGAGCCACAGGACACAGGTAAATTATTTTTGTGTTATTTAATTTTTTATTTTTCAAATATGTGTGTGTCTAACAATTCCTATATTTTTGTGAGATCCAAAATATTAACAAGTACTTTACTTTTATGTATATAGAGCACCTGTGAGGCTAGCTAATGTCCTACGACATAGCCGATGAGGCAGAGAGGAGGCATGACCCAGTGATGATGTAACTAGGACCTTGCGTAGTGTGGGAAGGAATTTTGAGGGCCTAGCTTTCAATGTGCTCATGGTGACTATTGATGACCTCCCCATAGGCATGCAACATCATGTCGTGGGGGTATCCAGGCCATGGTTCCGACTGTTCCGACGTTTGGAAAACGTTGTCATTTGTTATGATAGAGTTCATCGGCCTCGGGCCTAGATGGATTATGTGCTCATAGCAGAATTTTTGTACTTATATGACATTATATGACATTAGTGATGTAAATGCCAATCTAAAATATAATTAGCGTAGGCATCAACTAGTTCATTGGCTCTCATAGGAACATGCGCATAAGTAATAACATCAAATGAACGTTCCAGAAGACATAACCTAAGGAAAAGTTGTAAAAGCACTGGATTTCATATTCGATACAAGTCATTCAAATATGAGACCACTATGAATCCAAGAATACCTGAAGGTGATTAATTCCATGTGACAATGCATCTTACAAAATATCAACAATCACGCTATACTCAGTGACATTGTTAGTAGTCTCCATGAGACACACACCTCCAGTGAACACCAACTGGTTAAAAGGTGAATAGACTACCCACGTAGTGGATGTTAAACGTCGAGTATGGTGACTAGCGCCATCTACAAATCCAAAGTAGAAAAACGAATCTTCATGTATATGCCACACAGTAGAAGAAATCCAAAGTAGACGAACGAATCTTCAGGCATATGCCACACAGCAAAAGCACGGTAATCACTAACGCAACAAGTAAGTGAAAAAGTTCTAACAAAACAATGTACAAATAGACAATAGTTACAAAAGTGCTAGTGCTCAAGTCATTGGGCTCAAGTGTAGTACTTCTTAATATAGAGCCCATTTCTGGGCACTGACAGCACATTACCTTCATAATCCACGAGCTCATAAGATCCTTTCTCTAACACTCATTGCACAACATATGGTTCGTACCACATGGGGTTAAATTTTCCTTCCCTAAGGGGTTCCTTATATTGTTCATAGACGAAAACAAGGTCTCCCTCAAAGAAAACCCTAGGATGAATAGATTCATCATACTCAAATGTAACGCGCTTCTTATGCACCTTATTCGCTAAGGATGCATCTCGATGTTGCTCATCAAGATGTTCAAGATATACTAGGTGTTCCTTGAGTTGTGTCGTATCAGGAAGAAGCTCGAACATGATTTTTAGTGAAGGGATCTCACATTCAATTGGAAAAACTGCTTCCACCCCATGAACGAGTTGGAAAGGATAAAAACCAGTAGCAATTTTGACTGAGGTCTAGTAATCCCACAAGGTTGGATAAAGCATTAGATGTCAGTTCGTTCGAGTTGAGTTAATTGTTCTCCTTAATATCATTTTTAGTGATTTATTTACGACTTCAACTTAATCGTTGGCCTGAGGATAGTAGGGAGACAAATGATCCTGCCTAAAACCTAGTTTTGATGTTAATTCAGTGATCATGTGGTTCTGAAAGTGACTACCATGGTCAGTGACACTCTCCTTCAGAAACTCGAACCTAGCTATGACATGATTGTAGTTTCCTCGTCATTAGAATATGTTGGCATAGCCTCAACTCACTTGGTGAAGCAGTCGATGACCACAATAATGTAGCGATGCCCCCTAGCCGAAGTCGGGTGGCATGTCCTAAAATATACCCCCCACTTGGTGAAGGGACCAACAATAATAACGGGAAACATGGGAGCAAGATGTGTGTGCATTTTCTTAGTGAATATTTGACACGGGTGACATTTCTTGATGGCCTCAATACAATCTTTGAATATTGTGGGACAAAAATACCTGACGCGCAAAATATTTTGGGTTGTCGCCAACCCAGATAGGTGACCACCACATGCTCCACCATGGCAGTCATTTTACATATCCTCCGCTTCTTCAAAAGTCAAACAACGACTAAGAATCGATTCCACCCCACGCGGATACAATGTGTCAGGGATGATGAGGTAGTTTTTAGCCATATGATGAACTCGTCGTCGCTCATCTCGTGAATATTTTGGAGGGAACTTCAAAGTCTGGAGATATATTAAAATATCCCCATACCACGAGTCAGACAAAGAGCTGAGGAAAATATGCTCATCCGGAAATGAGTTTGTCATTTCACTTTCCTCACTCTCTATTGGGAACTCCAAAATTAACTCGGTGAAGACCAAATACTTCTTAGACTTCACAGATGCAAAGTCCAAATCAAACTCTTAAAGCACAACAATCGATTGATGTACTTCCCACCAATAATTCTCCTAGTCAAAACGTATTGGAAAGGATTAACAGTGGCGATAACAGTTGTATTACGTAGCATAATATAGTGTCGAAGTCGTTGGAGAACATGAAATGCTTCCAGTGCCATCTTTTCAATGTGTGAGTACTTGAGTTCGGGACCTATCAATGCATGACTTAAATAATAAATGACGTGCTCTTGGAGCTCATCATCTTCCTGAACAAGAACCATGCCAATCAATGATTCGACTGCTGCCAAATACAACAAGAAATCTCGATTGTAGTTGGGGGGACTCAACAAAGGATTTGAAACCAAAGCTTTCTTTACACATCAGACGAACGTTTTGTGGCTTCGTCCCAACAAAATGGGACCCCTTTCTTTAAAAGGTGCATGAAACCTTTCGTGACGTCGACATAGTTCGACATGAATCATCAAAGAAAACTTTCCTTTCCTTGTAGGCTCTGAAGTTGTATAATCGTACTTGGGGGAGAAAACTGAAGTATTGCATCAACCTTTAAGGGGTCAACCATGATCCCCTTCGTCAAAACAATGAATCCAAGAAGACAACCAAAGGTCATGCAAAATATACACTTGTGCGGATTCAATCGGATCTCATAGTAACAACATCGTTCAAAAACCAAGCGGAGGTGTAAGAGATGTTGGACTCTTTTCAGTGAATGAGTTGTTATATCATCTAATTATGCCTACACTTTATGCTTCAAGTCATGAAAAGCGAACATCATGTCCCGCTAGAATGTAGCACCAGCGTTTTGAAGACCAAAGGGCATCTTTTTGTAAGCAAAGGTTCCCCAGGGACATATAAAGGTTGTCTTGTGATGGTCCTCCAGATGAATCTCATTCTAGTTGTAATTAAAGAAACCATGCATACACGAAAATATTTCGCTCCCTCCACACTCATCTAATATTTGGTCAATGAATGGTGTCGAAAATTTATCTTTGGGACAAGCCTTATTTAAGTCCTAGAAATCCATTCAAATGTGGATTGTACCCTACTTTTTATCGACCGGAACTGGGTTGGATAACCCATTCCGTCAAAGGTACGGGGTAGATGAAGCCTGCATTAAGCAGCTTCTCCACCTCTACTTTTATTATAAAAAAAAACAAATATGTATATTTTTTAATATTATAAGAAAACTTGTTTTTATAAATTATATTGGTCAATATATTGAAAGTGTTATTGTAGGCTTCACTTCTTTCGATGTTTAGAATTAATTATATAATTAATGTAATTTGACTATTCTGGCAGAGGGACAATCTTCCATCCTTCTATTTATTCGACAAGTGTAAAATTTAAAGTACGTTAGACCACCAGTTAAGCCATCTTTCCCCTACAGTTCTTTCTCCCTCGATTGTTGTCTAATCAAAGGTACTTTCTCCTATCTCGCAATTAAATTTTTGGTCGCCGGTAGTGATAGCTATGGCAGCATCCGGCATAAGTAGTGACGGCTATTGCAGCATCTCCTATTTATTATGCAAGGATATTTATTATGCAAGGATCCATATAAGAACATGAACCAATAGCAATGAGTTTGCTATTGATTTGACATTAATTTGTCTTTTATTTTAAATTTATGTGTAAAATGTAATGTTTAACTAAAGAAAACAAATATATATTTTTTTATATAATAAAAATATTTATTTTTCTTATCTTTTATTGATTAATATATTTTAAGTTTTATTATTGTATTCATATATTCCAATGTTTTAAATTAATTACATAATCAATACACTTTGTTATATATACCCAATATTGAGATCTGTGCCACTTGTTATTTAAACTGTTCTATGATTTCAAATAAATAAAAGTAACTTATTAATATTTTTATTTAAACGAGTTCATGAGAACTTCTTACCGGACTCAACAACCAATAAAATTTATCGTCGGGTACGAACTTAATTGCTATACTGATTACATTTTGACTACAATTCCAATGTAAAGAAAACTGGAAACTAGCATTTACTTGACACATATAGGTTAAGTCTGCTCAAATCTCGAAGCCAACTCTTACTTGACACGTAGGATGAGGTTAAATCTGCTCAAATTTCGAAGCTATTAATATCTAGACCATACACAAATTAAAATAAAGTTGTGGTATCCCCAAAGCAATATTTCGTAGTGTTGCGGTATCCCTAAAGCTATATTCATTCATTTTTGAAATTTTAAAAGAAATGGTTGAAATTTTAAAAGTAATGGGTAGCCGTTATTTTATTTATATACTAAAATATAATATTGTAAAAGGTTTAACCTAGAGTAATGTAATATAATGTAATATTGTATAAAATCTAATATTTTACTGTTTTTTCAAATGAGGTAAAAATGTAAATTTTAAATGTCAACTTTTTCACACTTACTAAAATTTCAATAATTTTACATTTTTTAATATTTTTTTATTTTTTTAATTTCATAATTTTATATTTCTTAATATTTTTTTAATCTTTTAATTTCAATAATTTTACATTTATTAATATTTTTTTAATCTTTCAATTTCAATCAATTTACATTTATTAACATTTTTTAATCTTTTATTATAGTTTTATAGAAATTTGTATGTAATTTTTAAACTTTTAAATCATATTTTATAATATAAAAAATACTGAGATGTTTTTATTTTTTTAATTATTATAAATATACCTAATAATATAAGAAACATTAAGGTGTTTTACAAAGTTTTATTTAGTTTTACATATCATATAATATAAAAAACATTAAAATGTTTTATCATTTTTTATTTAGTTTTACAAATTATATAATTTAATTTTATTACAGTTTTAAATCATTATTATTATCAATTTGCAAACTGGCCAAAGGCAGGGAGTGCGTTGCCTTGCAGCCCTTGTTTAACTATCATAAGTGAATTATCATTTATAAATTTTATATTCTTGAGAAGACTTTGATTGAACTTTGCCATGGAAACTAATTGGGTTTTATTTATTATTTATGAATTTCCTGGTCTTTGACAAGACTTTGATTAAAAGGGTGTAAGCCAATTTTCAATAAAATTAAAATTAAAATTACAAGTTGTAACCGAGAATAGTTGATTCAAGCAATATTTGATTGAGTTAGTAGTATCATTTCTCTTTAGTATATTCGCACTCCATCTTGGTAACTCCTAGGATATTAAACAAACTTCGAAAGGAAGAAGACAATTCCCAATAAAAGTTTCTTTTCTAATGTCATGTCATGGTGTTGGGTGTAAGGTCTTTTACTAGATGGGCGTGAAGACCCTCGCCCAAGTTCTCAAGGAGACAGAACTTGGGTTTGCTCTAGCACCCAAGTGTTGCACTAGTTGGGAAAGTGGGCACCTTTGGCATGAAAATGCACCAAGGGGCTTACCCAAGTATGGAGAGCACCAAGGTTGGGGCACGTCGATCCCAAGGGGGATGACGGTTGACAAGCACATGGGTTCGTTTGGGAAATCGGGTCCACGAAAGGGTGTGAAAATTGGTTTAGTCGACCAGGTTCACGAAGGGGTGCGATGATTCGTTTGGACACATGGGTTTGTGAAGGGGCGTGGCACCCCCAAAGGACACAATGGCTCGCAATGGTGACCTTTGGAGTCTCTATAAGAGAACAAGGGCGCACAACCAAGGAAGGCAGATTTAGAAAACAAGGAGAGAAAGATCAACTCTGCAATTCTGAGGCAGACTTAGATGAAGAGGGGTGAGCTCCCTTAAGGAGCCAAGTCACTTCACATGGGAGGACTTGTGCTGGCTTGAGGTGATTCTATGGGCAGAGTTGGGGTGACATTCTTTTTGGTTGAGTTCTGGGGAAGTCTTGTCATGGGTATGAGGAGGCATGTTAGGAGACAAAACTAGAGGTTTGTGCAACGCCTTGCAGTAGATAAGAGACGTGAATTTTGTAGTTAAGGGCACGTCTGAGGCGCACCACAAAAGGTTGCGGAGACAATTGCGACAGAGAGTCTTGGTGTGATGAATCTGTGTATGAGTGTCTTGGTGAGGTGAGGCGAGTTGTGTGACTCCGCTCAGCTGTAAACCAAGCTAGTAGTTCTCATATTGTAATTGTTTTGCATTAACAAAGACTTAGTCGGGTGTTAGGCAGGGTTTGTGTCACTCGCACTATATTTTTGTTTATCTTATTTGTTTCACAAGTGTTCTCTTCATATCATGGATGTATGCTTATATATGACTAAATGTTAATATGTTAACAATTGTCCAAGTATACAAGAGTTACAATAGAGTAGGAGTGTGACTCGCCAGTAGCCTAGAACAAAGTATGGGTATGCTCTAGGTGGAGAGGCATAGTCCGGACGAATTATCCTTGGTGTTTCCAAGCAGCCAAGAGGGAAACATTGTGGTGCCACACGCCCTCAAGAGGTGCACGATCGCAAGATTTGACTAGGCACACTATGGGGACATGACAGATGGTATCAGAGCTTGTTCATTGCATATTTTGGAGAAGGGTTGGTGAGATCTTCACCACTATATTGATGATAGATGGTATCGGAGTGAACTTTGAAGACAGTTTGTTGTGAAGTCGGTTCAGTGGGAACACTCGTAGACTGGGTGAACCATTCGGTGGAGCGAAATGGTTCATCGTAGAATTTGCATCAGACTTACGACAAAGGTTCAGTTGATAGTACAGTAGTGGTAGATTGATCTGGAAGTACATCTTGTGTATGCCAATAGCAGAGTTTATGGTGAGATGAAGCACTTGGATAGGGCGGGTGATCGCAGAGTTCATCGTTGAACTTGTCGTAAAGTTGATCGCAGAGGAAGTTTTGTAGCAGAGTTGATCGGTTTGATATGTGACAGAAGTCAGGGACAGATCTATTGTGCACACCTTAGAGAGACCAGGCACATAGTTCATTGCGTGAATAAAGAACTTGGGAAAAGAAGATGGACATAGGATTTGCCGCACAACTTGTTGTAGATCTAACTGTGGAAGTGATCGTAGAATTGAGTTCAGAGGGTGATTGCAAAAGTTATTGCAAAGGGGAGCAATTCTGAATTGAAACAAATTGAAGCACTTGAGTGAATGACTTGAGGTCACCTAGAGCATCTCTGCAACAGACCACTGGTTGGGCACATTTCTATCATTACATCTTTGTGTTATGCATTGATGAGAACAACAGTTGAGTTAAGTTGGGTTGTTGGACGAGTGGGTTGACCGCAACCTTGGGATGAGTTAGCTCTTTGCAGAGTTACACTAGTCAATTAACATCAGTATGACTTGAAAATCAAATGGTGTGTGCATGGTGCCTTGAAGTGGCAGTATTCAATGTACAGAGATGGTAGGACATTAGAGATGAGTTCAACCAATTGCATGTGAAGTTTGGGACATAGATGAATTTTTGAAGTGGATGTATGGACTTGGCCTTGTATCACAGTGAAGGTCTTGCAAGTTTGTGGAGCTGCGGATAGTGATTTAGGGGATTTCATGCAGAGATTTGGTGGCTTGGGAAAGTGCAGACCCAAGACAACAAACTTGAACCAGGAGTGAAACCAAGGATGTCGTTGGAAAGGTATGGTTGGTTTTGACTTATTGCATTTCCTAAGTTTTGTGTTGATTTCTTTGAATGGAAGGCGAATGACTTGGTGGATCAAGTTTATTTTATTTCCATGGTGAAAATTGGAATACTTTAGGGTGAATGTCCAGAGAGCTTGGGGAGACTTGCTTGGATGAGTCCTATGGTGGACTTAGGAAGATATGGATGTAGTTGTGGAGGTGGCTTGAGGAAGATGCCTAACTCTTTGATGAGGCACATTGGATACGTTGTTGTAGTGAAGTGGCGTGTGAATTTTGTACGTGCCAAGTTTGATAGGATGGACGAGGTGCCATGGTGCTTGGTTCCTTAAATAGATATATTGAATCATGCAATGACTTGATAGTCGCAACGATAATCCCAAAGTTTGAATGCTTGCAAGAGGTGCAAGGTATTTTTGATCTAGGAGATGGATGGATTCAACAAAGAATTCTACCAAGAAATGTTGACAGTCAACCTGAATGGGCAGAACACAAACCAAGTGACTTGGGTGGTGCCTGCTCACCTTAGGTATGGGACATTGGATGAGGCAGACTACACCTAAGTGACTTGCGGATGATTGTGCGGTGACTCAAATATCTGAGAAAGTCGTTGGTTAGAGTTGTTAGAAGTATTGATGGGAACATGCCTACGGCATGGAAGTTCTTTGAGGTCAGTCATTATATTTGGAGAAATTTGGGTGGTTCATTGGGACGTTTGAGGAGTGTATGCATGTTGGCCACACTCATCACAGATGTTGTGTTGTGGAGAGGTGAATTCATGAAAGGAAACGATTTGAGTACTTTCCTTTGTTTGGAGGATTGTGTGGACATGAAGATTGCATCATGGCCAAGTGATGGATTAATAAGGCAAAGGCAATCTGGACGTGCAGATCTTGGTGTAAATATTGGCTAATTGTGTCGTGAGGTGGAAAATGGAGTCAAGTTTTCGTAGAAGACTTTGTTTTGGGGTGACTTCAAAGTGCAATAAGGTGAGGGGAGACTTTGCATTGGTCTAAGGGTTGTGCGGATGGATCGAATTATGAAAGGAAGTGACCATTTTTTGCATGAGAGTGTGTAGTCTCAAGGAGTGTCATGGTTTCACTCGCCATTCATCTAGTTCACGACTTGGGAAAGAACAACAACATGACAAGGAGGTCAAGAGTACAGACACACCAATAGGTTCAAAGTGAAACATTTAAACATTGTGGATGATCTCCTTGATGAAGATCAGATGATGGCAGCAATAGTGATTAAAAGGTGGACACATGCCTTAGTATTTGGAGTTGGACGGAGTGACGGAGATGTGACAAAAAAGACTAAGTTCAAGCATGGGGAGGCACATCTCAAGAATTGGACATGATAGTTGGATTAATCACTCAACTAGTATAGGAATTGAGACACACAATGTGCAGATACATGGCAGAGTTGGTTGAAGTATGATCGCATTAGTGATTCACGAGGAGTTCAACACTTATGCAAAATTTTGAAGAGAAGTGGGTAGCAATCCATTGTAGCAAATGTTGGAGCCGCCTTCTTCTAAATAAGTGAGATATTGTATTTATGCCCAAAAAGCTAGTTTTGGGAGTTCTCTTATTTCGCTACGTTTCCCACTGTCCTTAGT
Organism: Picea mariana; assembly: GCA_032191745.1. Classification (NCBI taxonomy): domain Eukaryota; kingdom Viridiplantae; phylum Streptophyta; class Pinopsida; order Pinales; family Pinaceae; genus Picea; species Picea mariana. The sequence continues at coordinate 189,868 of JASDQU010739895.1, forward strand.
ATCCCAACACGCAAAGTGGCGATAACAGTTTTAAGTTTTCCCCAGGTTAAGTGTCGGGAGTAAATCTTTTAAACTGTGGTTAAGCACGATCGCGATTTCGCGACTCGGTGATTGCTGTCCCAAAAAACAATACCTTCGTAGCTCCGAGTCGCGAAGTCGCGATATTCTTTAGTTAATCATGGATTAATTAAGAGTTTAAGCCAGATCAAGAATAATTAACTAAATCGCATCATCGCGATTTCAGGTCTTGGGGGCTCAATGGCTAGGAGGGAAATCTTCTGATACAGCAAACGTCGAAAAGGGGGGATTAAAGACTAAAACAAACTTAATTAAAGCAACTAAACCGGATTAATTGACGCTTTAAGCAACCTTTAACACGCACCATCTATGGAGTAAGTTTTAAATGTTTTTGCATTTGTTCATGTTATGACTCGTCAAACATTTATGGAATTTATTTGAACTGCGGCGAGGTGACAGATAGTAGAATCTCGTTTTTACTTCTAAATATTTCTATTAAGCGAATTGATCGTTCCGTTTGCAAGGACACCAGGGGTTTAAATGACCAAGATAGAGAGTTTTTCCTTCATTATTTCAGTTCTCATTTCTATTTGCGTGCAGAGCCATTTTACCAGGTTAACTATTGTTTGTGATTTTCAAATCTTTTTGACAGGTGGTCCAGTTGCAGGTTTCACTATCATGGCTCCACAAAAAATGCCCAAGTCAGCTATCGAGAGTTCAGGTCAGGGTTCATACATTGTTTCTAATACCTTGCTCCGAAGTATTAATTCTATCAAGACATGGCCATACGTTTCCAACATCCTGCAATCTGAGTCGATAAACTGTTCAGATGATTCTAGCGACAACGAGAAGGATGATTTATCAACCAAATACAAAATCATCACTCAAGCAGAGATGCACAAAATAGCGGCGAGTCCCCAGCTTCTTCCCTATTGTGATATGAGCAGGTGGGCGCTGGACCATGTGGACATCCCGACCAGGATGATTATCAGCGAACAGAAGATGACGATTGGTACCTTCAGGCCAGAACATTTGCGGGAAATGCATAAACTGTCACCCATGGAGAACCTTACTCACAATGCCGAATTCCTAGAAGGTTTCAAGAAGAAGGAGTGTGAGCAGTATGCAAAAAGTTTGTCCGATCTGATCAAAGATTGGGTCTCACACCCTGCGAAATTCAAGGCTGACACCAACGGGATCTATTACATCTCTTCCTTGGAGCCACAGTTCAAGTACATAGCGACGATGACCTATAGGTTGTATGGGAAGGAAGACACTACCCATTTTTTCCTCCCATGGGTGCCACTCATTCATACAGTCGCTGAGGGTTTCTCCTTCGACTAGGCCAAACTATTGTCCTATAGTCTGACCAGTCGAATTACTGAATATCGAGCACAGAGGGCAAGTAAGAAAGCAGCTTCGTTCTTTATGTTTTCTTACATCATGGATGCCATCTGCTTCATGACACCCTTCCCACTAATGAACTGGAGCTGGGCTCCATCTAATACAGAGCCTATTCATGTCTACCACTCGAAGCTTTGGAAGGATAAGGCCAAAGAATTCATCTACGAGATCTTCAACTGGGTAATGGTGCCATTGCATGTCGCCATCTTTGGCCAGCCACCTCCCAGGGTGTCAGATGGCGTCACGACCAACCTAAGTAACGTGGAAGATTGGTATCTAGAGGCAGAATTTTCGTATATCAGGGATTTCGGTACCTCTGTCCCTCCATATGCTCTTCCGCTATTCCTGCCAGATAAGTTATTGTGTCGTGAGATTGCTAGACAGACTGTGCTCGGCGGAATAAGCAAAGAGCTCAAAGGAGTATCAAAAAAGGTATGGCCGCCCTTCCCTATTCATATTGGTGCATATTCCTTGTTAGATTTTGGCCACGCCAAAGCCGAGGCTACGACTTTAGAAGAAATGAAGCTGGTGGATATTGAGTTCAAGAAGCACGACCCTAGTAAGGTTGTGAGCAATCACCTGGCGATTTGCAGCCTGAAAAGATATGAACACGAGGATTCCCCTCATGATGAAATATTTCGGAGCACGAGGTCCTTCTTTGAAGTCCTAAGTCGGATTCAAGCCCTGCCACCCAGAGATATGGCCGAATTTTTGAAATTCCAGTAGCACCAATGGAGTTGTCTCCCCCAGATTTTACAGGGCAAAGCCCCAGAGATTCCAGTTACAAAGCAGATGGAAGCCAAAGGTGCAAAGGACTTGAGTCCTAGCGGGGAGAAGAACCAAGGGAAAACAGGGGAGGCTGAAACCTCAGAGAAAGGAGCCGAAGTCCCCCACAAGCAGAAAGGAAACCTCGAAAAGGGTACGCCAGGAAAGCAGGCCCAAGGCCAAGCAGAGATACCCTCGCAGAGATCGAGTGAATCACTGTCGCTCATGTCAAACAAGCCGGTCACAGAGGTCACCCAGAAACAACCATCCAAGGAAATCGACAGTCTGATTGCTATTATCACACCCTTACAGTTCACAAAGGGGAATCCTAATGCGGGGTGGATTTTCAATGAAGAACTGACACCCATTTTTATAGAGGAGTTGCCTCCTAACAAATTTTTCTTTGACAAAAAAAGAAAGGTCGTGGTGAGGCAAGAATTATATCAAAAAGAGGGTGTAATATCTAAAAAATTTTAAATCATGATAGATGGGAAGGCTGTGAAAGAGGAAGAATTCACAGAGGAGAAAGCCGAGACACTAGGGGCTTATGCTACAGCCAATCAGTACTCAATTGGGAATTTGAAGGCCCAGTTGAAATGAAATAACCTCCTGATCAGTAAATTGGAAGCTAAAGTTGCTACTGTTGAAGCGAATGTCAAGGACGAGGTGAGCAAGAGCCTTGAGGAAGCCCGAACAACCAACCTGCGTGAAATTGAGAAGCTCAGTTCCAACCTCGAGCAGGTGCGCCAATCGACGCAAATTAGCCAAACACAGGTAAGCCAACAAGGGCAACAAATTATAGAGTTGCAATCAAAATTGGATGTGGTCGAGAACCAGGTTGTAGACATAAAAGTGTTCAGATCCCAGGCCGCCGAAATCCGACATAAGGTATTAACATCTCAACAAAACCTTCTTGTAAAGGTAGGAACCATTCAAAACCATTTTCAGATGATAGATCAAATATTAGAAAATATTTCTTCGAGAGAAAGAGAAGTCGGGGCAGCACGAGTCGCTTTCCAAGACATTGTTATAGCTACGGCAAAGATAGAGACAATCGTCAGCTCAAAATTATCCATCGCAGAACAAACTAGAGGAAATATCCTGTTGAAGGTCTGGGAGAAGAATATATCAGAAAGCAAAGGGAGAGCTAATGAAGTGAAGAATTCTTGTGAGGAAACGTTCTCTTTGATAAGTAAAATTTTGCTAGACCTTGATAAGGAAAGCAGTGTTGGGACGCTGGGAAAAATCAATATAGCTAAACATATGTTGGACATCAAAGAAAACATGGAGAAGGAACAAGTGGAGATATCCCAGATAAGCCAGGTCGATATGGCCCAAGTGGACAAATGGCTAGTATAGCCAAGATTACAATTATGCTCCATCATCACAGAGGACCGACAAGTAGGAAAAAGTTTGCCACAGCTGGTGAAGAGTTGTTACACTTTTGAAGCAAGCAACCAAGAAAAGCCTTCCAGGTTGATAGCCCAATTGGTGGAGAGGTGCATCATTTGCATCGAGCAGGCGAAGGGGCAAGTTTCTGGTGCTAAATAATGACAGATGTCAACCTGTTCTATTTCTAGAACCCGAAGGGCAGGGAAAGGAAGGTGCTCCGCCCTTACTAGGGAAGGCAAAGAGGAGGAGATGAAATGCTCCAACTTTCCATTTGTAACTGACAATTTTCCAGAACGATCGAAATTCCATAGGTTCAGAAGTTTGTTTAAATAGAAGAAAGATTGTAATAGAAAGGGCTTTTTGCCATGAATAGATTGTAATAGAAAAAGTTCTCTTAAGCCGGGATTAATACAAAGCAAATTGAAGACTCCATATTTCGTCAAGATTGAGTTATGTGTTTTTCCTCTGTTTTTCATGCTTCATGTCATTTTTACATATATGTCTTTGATGAATGTTTTATGCTGCAATTTAGTATAACTTCTACTGTGGTGATCAGGTTCTAGGTATCTAGTTTTTTACAGTTTTTCCTATGTATCGGCTACTAGCGGGTACAAGACCTGTGAATTATTTAGATCTCTACATTATATGCGTTCACCAAGGTATTCCTGTCTTTTCTTCTTCTGCCACAGCGTGGGATACCTCTGAAATTGATGCCCCACGTTGTTGACAGCTCTATGTTTTCGCACTTGGTTTCAAGATTTTAACTCAGTTACGGAAAACAGCCTTCGTTTTCGTTAAACCCTTCGATTGGCTTCACTGAATTTTCCTTGTTTAATCTAAAGTTGAGATAAGCACTTTAAAGCATCCACCTTTTTTTTAAAGCTTTGTTCTCCCCATGAATGTACCCGTCATAAGACAACCCAACATCGAACTCGGTCTATCGGATCAAACCAACATCACTTTAAATCTTTTCCATACCATACTCAAGACCGCCACCACCCGGATAGAGCTCGAACGTTCATGGGCCGCCATCGAGCGAGATATCAGCATTCAAGAATATTTAGAAGCTAGACAAAGACAGCTCAGAGATCGGCCATAGCTTCATCCCCCCAAGTTGTTTCTTCCCCTTCCTTTTCTTTCACTCTTTTTAGATGCTTAGACTCTACACTTTATAGCCTTAAGTGTAGACTCAAGAACAATAGCAGGCATCAACAATAGCATTAGAGCCGAACAATGGCAAAGCAACAACATTATAGGAAGATAGTGTAGTAGAGTTGGGTGACTTTCATCCTTGGATTTTGATGACGTGATCATATTGACTCAGGAAGTAGATTGTGAGGAGTTGGGTGCAGTACAATTTGGTTTTTGGAAACTTGGGGTTTCCACTTCGTAGGGAAACTTGGGTTTTCAACTTTGACAGAATTTGGGGTTTCCAACAGACTTAGTTGTGATAGGGGCATGAGTTCAAGTGGATATTGCATATTTTTTGGATGTTTTTGAGGACGTCAATGACTTCAGCTGGGGGAGGATGTAAGGTCTTCGACTAGATGGGAGCGACGACCCTCACCCATTTCCCAAGTCCTCAAGGAGACAAAAATTTGGGTTTCTCTGACACCTAAGTGTTGCGCTTGTTGGGAAGTGGGCACCTTAGGCATGCAAACACTCCAAGGAGCTAGCCCAAGTATGGATCGCACTAAGGTTGGGGCACACCAGTCCCAAGGGGCATGAAATTTGACAAGCGCATGGGTTCATTTCGATGATCCAATCTACAAATGGGCGTGATGATTGGTTTGGGAAAATGGATCTGTGAAGGGGTGCGATGATTCATCTGGACACATGGGCTTGTTAAGGGGCACGACACCCCCAAAGGACATGATGGTTCACGATGGTGACATTTGGAATCCCTATAAGAGAAAAAGTGTGCACAACCAAGGAAGGAATATTTATAAGACAAGGAGAGTAACATCAGCTCTGCAATTCTGAGGCAGACTTAGATGAAGAGGGGCGAGCTCCCTCAAGGAGTCAATTCCCTCCACATGGGATGACTTGTGCTACCTTGAGGTGATTATGTGGGAAGAGTTGAGGCGAACTTCTTTCTAGTTGAGTTTGGGGGAAGTCTTGTCTCAAGTCTAAGGAGGCATGCTAGGAGACAGAACAACAGGTATGTGTGAAGCCTTGCAGCAGAGAAGAGACGACAAGTTTGAAGTTGAGGGCACATGTAAGGTGCATCGCAAAATGTTGCAGAGACTGTTGCGATAGAAAGTCTTGGTGTGAGGAGTATGTGTATGAATATATTGGTGAGGTGAGACAAGTTGTTTGACTCCCAGTTGTAAACCGAGTCGGTAGTGCTCATATTGTAACTGTTTCGCAATAACAAAGACTCAATTGGGTGTTAGGAACGATTTGTGTCGCCCACACTATATCTATGTTTCTCTTTTTTGTTTCGCAAGTGTTCTCTTAGTTTCATGGATGTATGCTTATATATGACTAATTGTTCATCTGTTAACAATTGTCCAAGTATACAAGAGTTGCACTAGAGTAGGAGAGTGACTCATCGGTAGCCTAGAATAGAGTATGGGTATGCTCTAGGTGAAGAGGCATAGTCTGGAAAAAGTATCCTTGGTCTTGCCAAGAAGCCAAGAGAGTATGGGTATGGGTATGGGTAGCCTAGAATAGAGTATGGGTATGCTCTAGGTGAAGAGGCATAGTCTGGAAAAAGTATCCTTGGTCTTGCCAAGAAGCCAAGAGAGAAACATTGTGGTCTCACACGCCCTCAAGAGGTGCAGGATTGCAGGATTCAGCTAGGCACACTATGGGGACGTGGCATTGCGTATCTTAGTAGTTATTTTTAAATATACATTAAGTTTATGATGTCTTTTGTTAAATGTAATTATTGAAAGAGAAAAAATAAATGATTTATTTGAATATTTATCAAGGATTTCATTCATGGTTTATCAGAATTTTTAGTTTATTTTCTTACATTTAGTGTATTAGCTATGAATTTATTTCCAAACATTATTTATGCTTTGTATGTGTTCCATATTTGATCCTTAAATGACATTTTCCTAGCTTTGTGATGCATCCATGTCCCTTTCCTAATTTTAAGGTCCACAAGTTGACTCATGTAGAAATGTCAAAACATCAACTTGGAGGTCCATGCTATAATTATGATGAAAACTATTTATGAGGGAATAAAGATAAGGAACATAAATTATTTGTCATTGATATGGACCAATTTGGAAATTTTGAGGTGATTTCGAATGATTATGTGATTGAGATGCATGAAGTGGATATTCCACCCTTGATTGATGAAGTTCCCACTTAGGATAATCCTTGTGCGGAACACCAAATTTTGATTCATGCTTTGGTGGGCATTACATATCCCCAAACCTTGAAGTTGGTGGGATATATCAAGAATAAGAAGGTGATTGTCTTAATACATAATGACAATACCCACAATTTCATTCATCATTTAGTAATATAAGAAACATATTGTCATGCCCATGTTATTTACAATTTTCAAAACATGATCGCCAATGGAAGCACTACCAAATGTGGTGGTTAGTGCAATATTGTAAAACTCCAAACATGTGACTATATCTTGAAATCTAACATGGTTTCCATATAAAATGGGAGGGTGTGATGTATTTTTGGGCACATAATGGTTGTGAGCATTGGATCTTGTTATCATGGATTTCGAGGAGTTATACATGAGCTTCAATAAGAAGGGATATCGATACACTCTCAATTGTCTCAAAGTGGGATCCCCAAAAATTATAATCTCTCACCATATGGAAACACTCCTGAATAATGGTCACTATGGCATTCTTTCACAACTCATTTCCATCCAAGTTATGGATGAAACCACACCTCCAATCCATCTTGTTTTTTAGTTGGATTTGGACAATAATCACCATGTCTTTGAACCACCCCAAGGCCTACTTCAAAGGCCTAGTGATGATTGTCCAAATCCAACTACAACCACCCCAAGGACTACTTCCATCACATGGTAGGCATGATCATGGCATCCCCCTGAGTCTAGGAAGTCAACCACCAAATGTTCGTCCTTATAGACATCCTTTTGCACAAAAAAATGAAATTGAAAAGGTGGTTCATGTGTTATTAGAATCAAGGGTAATACATCCTATTACAAGCCCCTACTCCTCCTTGATTGTCATGGTTTTGAATAAAGAAGGCATGTGGCACATGTGTCCTAACTTTCTCACTATTAACAAGTTGATCAAAGATAAATTTCCAATTCTAGTCATTTACAACCTCTTGGGTGAGCTTCATGATGCACCATTCTTCAATAAAATTTATCTCCATTTTGGCTATCATCAAATTTGGATGGAGGATGTAGATAGTCATAAGACTGCATTTTTCTCATATGAAGTGCATTATGAGTTTCTATTGATTTCTTTTGGTCTTTTCAATTCCCCATCTACTTTTCAATGGCTCATGAACAAGCTCTTTTTTCCCTTTCTATGTAGCTTTGTGTTTGTCTTCTTTGATGATATGTTGATCTACAATAAGATCTAGGAGACACATGTGGCACATGTTGATCAAGCCTTACAACTACTTTTGAATAACCAAGTGTTCATGAAACATTCCAAATGTTCTTTTGGTGCTACTAAAGTGGAATATTTGGGTCTCATTGTATATATTTAAGGGGCATGAGCTGACCCTAATAAAATTGAGGAATGAAAGACAGACCACACATAAAGAAACTCAGAAATTTGCATGGTTTCCTTGGCCTTATTGGCTACTATAGGAAATATGTGCAAAGTGTTGACAGGATATTTCTCCCGTGACTTTGGGTCAAATGACGGCATATCAAGATTGTATTGAGAAGACTGAAGTATTCCCTCACGGAAAAGTATACAAAATTGAAAGAATAATTATTTTTTCTAGGAGAAAGTAGGGAAAGAAAGAAGGTGAAAGAATGCACCTTAAGTCTCATGTTTGATGTCAATCCCTGTTGCTGCTTCTCGAAGAGCTCCTGATCCTTTTCTGGAACTAGCCTTCAAAATGGAATCAATACAAGCGATGCTACGAGGTAGATATATGATCAAACCATATACATGTCATGTATTATATTCAAAGCAAATATGATAAAAAGATACACACAATGTTGCATTGAATACACAATTTGGAGGGAAAGCAATCTCTTCTATTAGCACCAAATATAGAGGCTAACTACAACCTGACTCACTTTCGTCACTGCTTTAGAGCCAACTGCTCGGGTTCTTCCACGAATCCTTCAAGCATCAAATCAGCCACAATACTCTTTATCGAATAGCCCAAATAGGGATAAGGAGACACCCTATGTCTATATAGATAGAAAAAAGAAACTGGAAAAGGAGTTTCCATATTGGGGAATGTAACTCAAAGGATAAGGATAGGGAAGCTTGATTGATCTTAGTGGCATAACCTTGCACCAAAAGTATTATCCTCATATTAACCCTCGATGGTGCATTTATATCTTCCTCAAGAAGTTGGGGGAGTTGGAATCTGTTTTGTACGGGAATGGGGACGTTGGGAAACGAGCCCAACTGAAAAACTTGCCTGAAAACTTGAAATTATTTTATTCTTTCCATTTTTTGAGGGCATATGTGGGTTGCAAACTGAGAATTCGTGGATTTCTTCACTTTGCATCAAAAGAGACTATGGATATGTGTAGAAGGCGTGTTTTTTAGATGATTTGCATGGGGCAAGTTGGGAATTTGTCTATCAAGCCAAGGGAAAGGGTTAGGCCATGGAAAAAATGTATAGGTGTGGCATTTTTTGCTATAACATATGCCCCCCAATGTGTGAGTTCAGAAGGGAAAAGTGATGGTAGAAATACATTATAAACTCTGAGAGGCAAGGATGCATTGAAGTAACCTGTGAAGGTCTCTGAACAATTGATCCAAAAACAACAACCATCAGCAGATATCAAATAAGAGTATTATCTTCCCAAGTCAGGCATATCCATGCTCAGGAGTGATGTAAGCATGGCCACCAAAATCAAGTACACTATGGATCCATAGAATATATGAATTTGTAAGGCCTGCCTAGATAGAGCCTTATAAAACATCAGTTTAAAACATAAAAATGCTATAATAATTTCTATTATGTTCTCTATTCATCATAATAACAACTCACTGTTCAGCATAATTTAAAAATTAGCAGCATGATAATGAATAACATATTCAGCATAAATAAATAAATAAATAACGAACAACATAACAATAATGATCACAGCATAATAATGATGATAAATACCTCAAACTGATGTTGTTCTGAAACTTTGCCCAAGTTGAAGCCTTGCCCAAAACTGACTAACCCCTCAGCCAGCTAGGAATAGCCTATCCTGCTCCCTAGCCTCGAGATTCCTTACAGTTTCCAGGCCCTCGAGCCCAAAATTCCCAGCAACAGTTGCCCCCTTTGAAAGTCCTTAAGCAAGCTCCTCAAGTAAAACCAGTAATCGAGATGCAGTCCCAAAACTAATACAGAACCCCCCCTCAAAACTCAGTTCCCCAAACTTCCTCTTCTAATATGAAAATATTACTCCTACCAAAAAAAAAAGCTCCCTCTCCCGAGTGCTTTCCCTTGCCTTATCTCCCTTCCCTTCCATTATACATCGCCTTCTCCCCCCATTAAACCTCAACCACCTTATCCCCCCATTAAACCTCAACCACCTTATTCCCCCCTTCCATAAATGGGTCCATCTACTGATACAATTGTATTATTAACTAAGTCTTCATAATAAAAATTAATAATTCATTAAACTAATATTAATTAAAAAAATGTTTAATCATCATAATTAATTAATTAAACTAATATTCATTAAACAAATATTTAATCATGATAATTAATTAATTAATTAGGGTTGTTACAGAATTATAGCTAAATTTCATGGCCACTAACAGTACACAATGGATCCATGTGATATAAATGAAGTAGCAAGCATGGCCACAAAAAATACACAGTGGATTCATGTCAAATTAGATCATAGACATGAATATATACATAGTGGAGATATGTCTCAAAATCAATAACAGAGGATATCTAGGACCAAATGGAGAGAAAAAATTGATCCTATGCAAGTACAAATGTCTATGAGGTGGCACCATATCATTCGGGAACGAACAAAAAAGGTGTGGTGCTCGTATTTCACCTGAATTCTTCACTACGATTCGTCGTGGTACAAGTCTACACTATGTGAATAGATTAGTCAAAGTCAAACATAGTAAGACATCATTTGATTATCGGTCATTGATGTATATCGTTAACAAACATGAGACATCCCACCAATGATGACAATGTTTGTTAAGGTACCAAGGTACAATCTAACAAGTGTAAATGAATGAGTTGATGTCGAAAACCTGGTAGAATATATCGATTAGGGGACATTGATGTATTCTCGCAGCCAATAGTGAGGAACTTTCCACTAATCATTGCAAGCCCAAGGTACCACATATGACTCTATATTATATCCCATAACAATATGTGTCGAAGTCGATGGGAAGAGATCTATTGGAAGGAAGTAATTAAGGCATCCTCCATCATCCAACATGAGGGGTGGAAAAGTCCAAATATTTGGAAGAGATCGGGCGAAGATATAGATACTTGTGATGATGATATTGACTCGACTGACTCGAGAAGGTTGACTTGCAAGGTCAGGAATTAACTACAGAATGGCTAGTTGATGCAGGAGCATCGTCAGCAACACCACATGGAAGGACGACTCATCGCCATAGCGCATGTGAAAGGATAACTCAGCACCATAGTGCGCCTTTCTAATTTAAAAAGGAATATACGAGCGGGCATTTTCTGTAGATCCATTTTTAAATGGATGGGTGAAGAAGAAAGAAACGCTCGAGATCTAAATGATCGCAAGAGATCTAGGATTTTCACTCTCAGTCTTGAATGTAGCTGAACTAGAGTAGCACTTAGTTTTTTTTTTCGGAGTAGACGAGTAGTCGGGAAAAAAAAAAAAAAAAACCCGAGAGGACCTCTAATATTCATTAAGGAAAGGATATAATATGGTCACATGAATGGAGGTAAAGAAAGGATCTAATATTCGTTAAGCCCCTTTCAGGGTTTCGGAGGTCGAGAGAATCGGAGTGATTCACATGCAAAGACCCAACACGCGAAATTGTGAAACACCTTTTGTGTAGGCGTGCAGCCACAACCCGTGGTCGTGTGGAGGTGAGGCTCGTGCTTGGTGTTTAGTCACATAGGGAGAGTTTCATAAAGGGACATGTGGATTTGTTTGTGGGATTCCAGCAAGGAATCGAAGAGTTGCTCCAGCTCTTAGAATTGAACGATCCAGAGATCGGGAGGTCAGCAGACCCTGCTGAGGTGGGGCACTGCACCAAGTGGTATCAGAGCTCAGATTGTTTATTTATGTAGCAGAGAGCCAAGAAAGGACATATTCTGATACACACCATCAAGTGGTATCAGATCCTTTTTGCAAAATTGATTTATGTAGTCCGAGGAGAGAAGACATTAAAGAATATATAGTTTGATACCATCAAGTGATATCAGAGCTTAGTTTTTATTTGCAGACCGCAGACAAAAGAAGGATGGTGAAAGGATATAGTCTCATACCATCAAGTGGTATCAGAGCTGAAATTTTTGTCTGTATATTTCAGGCGAAAGAGAAAGAGGAAAAGAGATGAAGGAGATATAAAAGACAATCTGACTACGACGAGTATTATCAAGAACTGGATTATGTCTGCAGATTGTAGGAAAAGGGGAAAGGCAAATAGTGATAATATGATGACACCAAATGGTATCAGAATCTGAAGTTCACTTATGGACAACAGGTGAAGGAAGACAGAGTATTGATGCTCTGTAGATACAGTTGCAAGGTGTGCAGCAAATGGTAGATAACCAAGAGGGCTAAAGACAGAAAATATGGCTACTGAAGGCCATGAGCGTGGTCAAAGAGGATACCGCCAGAAGAAAAGTAAAGGAGAAATTAATGAGGAACTCACTGAGATAAGAGAGAGAATGGAACATCTGACATTTAAGATACATCAAGAGACAAAGACACGTTGGACATACGAATGGCCTTTGAAGAGGAAATCAAAATGGATTGTTCAAAAGTTGTTGGCCAGGAAACAACAACAAGAATTGAGGAAGTGGTTGAGGTATGCTGAAAACCTCAGTGACACAGAGGAAGAGTTGGTTTGCATCTGTGAGCCAGAAGTCGAAGAAACCCTCAGTGATGAGGAAGGGAGATTAGTTACAGGTCTCATAAACTGGCAGGAGGGCAGAAGTGAACTTTCAAGTTGCCAGGTGGGCAATGGAAGGAGATTAGTGGATGATCTCATAGACTACCAGGAGGGTAGTGATGGAAGTTCAAGTTTCCAGGTGGGAAATGAAGTGGGATCATTGGATCCCATAGACTACCAGGTGGGAAGAGGAGGAATCCCAGAGTACTAGGTGGGCAAGGGAGAAGAGATGAACTCAGCTGAGAGTTCATATCAGGAAGGAGTGTTGATAGATGAAGATTCATGTGGGTTTGCAGAGCATGTGAATGAAAATGATGAGAATTTAATTACTCCCATCACAGCGAAGGAGAATCAGAGGTGTGTTATGATTGTTGGGGGAATTCAAATATTTTTGCCAAACAGTCCATCAGAGACTAATACAAGAGTTTCACATGAGGAGGTAGTGCAACAAGAATCTGAGAAGGAGGCCATGGGGACGAATTCTTTTAAAGCTAATTTTGTCTGTGTTGCAGGTGCAACAAAAGAAAGACAGCCAGCAAGGACTGTCAAAGATGAGGATAAGCAGCAAATATTGATGTCTGCCCCAACAGAAAAAGAGGAGAATTCAGATGAATTTCTCACTCAATGGGAGAGAGAGCTAAAGATGTTGGGGGATTGGTTGAATGATCCAAACCCAAGGGATGGATGCCAGGAGACAGTCATGCATATTTTAGGAGAATATCACTCAACAAAATTGCTCAAAATTTTCAACCAGGAAGATGAAAGGGAGATAACTGCAACATTGGAACCTGCAGCAGAAGAGGAGGCAGACAACATAGATTTTGTTGAGTTGTATGAGGAATTGGAGTCCCTGGAGAGGAGGATAGATATGCAGAGTAAGCATATCCAACAGATCAAATTGGGAATAGGTAGAAGAGCATACCAGCTTGGGGAGCAACTGGAGGAAGTTGGAGTCAAACCAACACTAAAGGAGATGACAAAATTCGATTTGTCAAAGGCAGGCGCTGAACAACAACTCAGTGGTGAGACTGCGGAATTGGAGTCTGCAACAGAGTGGCCAACTAGTGCCACAGGAGATGAAAATAACATGGAAGTTCAGATTGATCAGATTGGTAAAAAGGAGAAGGAGTACACATTTCAATGTACCTCAAATATGGAGAAGGAAGAGCATTCAGAAGAATGGTTCAAAATTTTCAGCCGAGAGGTTGAGCAAGAGATAATCGTAGAATGTGAACCTACAGTAGAGGAGGAAACAACAGATATCATAGATCTTGTTGATCTATGTGAAGAGATGGAGGCACTAGAGAGAAGGGTAAAGATGCAAAAGCATCTTATCCAACAAGTCAGGTTGGAAATTTGTGGAGAGAAGATGCAACAGAACATACTGCAGAAAGAAAGACAACCAGCAGAGGAGTTAGACAAGGTGATTGAGGAGATGATAAAGTTGATGGTGAAATCGTCAAGCGAAGTTGCCAACAGAGAAGGACAAAACATAAGAAAACCTGCGGGAGCAGCAAGGAGAAAGAGACAGCAAGGAAAAGGAGCAGATGAATAGCTCCAAGAAAAAGTATGGGACCCTGGAGGATCTCATCAACATGGCAGAAGGAGCTCATGTTTTTCCCAGCTGTGGAGCATGATGTAGGAGCATCGTCAGCAAGCCCACATGGAAGGACGACTCAGCGCCATAACGCATGCGAAAGGATAACTCAACGCCATAGTGCGCCTTTCTAATTTAAAAAGGAATCTACAAGTTGGTGTTTTTTGTAGATCCATTTTTAAATGGATGGATGAAGAAGAGAGAAATGCTCAGGATCTGAATGATCGCAAGATATCTGGGAGTTTCACTCTCAGTCTTGAATGTAAATGAACTAGAGCAGCAGTTNATGGCTTGCCCAAATGAGGTGGTTGAAGTAGTATTGTTGATTAGGAGATAGAATAGTTTGCTTGAGAGAGATGAGACTATGTTATAGTTCAATCTACGCATATTGTAATCAGAGATTCATTTTAATAGAGAGAAAGAAGTTTTTTCTGCATATGAACTTTCTATATGTGTTGATGTGTTTATGAATGTCATTGGTGCTTATGGATGGATGTTTTAGATGTATGTTAAGTTTCCATCTGTAGGGATAGATAGAATTCTCTATCTGTAGGTTTGTTGGAATTGTTCCGGGTTTATTTAGGTTGTGCAAGGAGTGCACAACAGAACGTCGGGAGTTCTAGAGCCGATGCAAGGAGTGTGTATCTGAATCTCGAATCGAGTTTAGGGGAGAACATGCCAGGAGGGCACACCAGAAGGATTCACAAATTCAAGGGAGAAGACTCACGGTTATTGAAGATCTTGGAGGTAAGACTGTGCACAAGAGGGCATAAAGAAATAGAATTGTCGAGAATTTTGTAGAGCTCTGCCAGTTGGGCATTGAGCGAGTGCAAGGAGTGCATGAAAGAACTCTTTTTTGAGTTCAGAGATAAGAGAAGTGTCGGAGGAAGACACTTACAAAGTGTTGAATACTTTGTAGGCTCAGCAAGGTGTGCTTGAGAAGGAGGTTTCCAGGAAGACACCAAATTTCCCTTTGAAGGGTAAGACAAGGGCTGAGTCCCTTAGAGATTCGAGCATTGACAAAAGTTCAGGAGGAGTAGTGCCTTTGCAAACAGAGTTAAAATAGAAAGGAGCAACAGGTCAAGACACTTCGAGGTCCAAGCCACAGACAAGATTAGGAAGGATAGCACAACAACATGCAAGGATCCTGAAAAGAATTACAAAGGTCGAGGAGCCCTTCAAGGCTTCAAAGCGAACAAAGAACAGAAGAGATAGCAGTTCCAGAAACACAGACAAGACCCAAAGTCACCTAGCTCGCAGAGGGATCAAAGATTGGAATCTTTGTCACTTAGAAAATTCTTCTAAGTCCGAGAGAATAAAGAATTTCAGGAGGAGGAGTGACAGCAACCGTCAGATCGACTACAGGAAGAAATCTAGGCCATCAGATCAGAGTCCAGACAAGAGGAAATCGCACAAGGGGAGAACAGATCTTGTTCGTCAGATCTAGGCACGAAGGACCAACAGTCGTTGGATCCAAGTAAGGTGAACGCACCTTAATACTTTGAAAGTACACAGGAAGATCGAGGGTTAAGATTCATTCAGGAGGAGCCAAAATATTTCAAGTCGTTAGATCTTAGAGAAGTAGTGCCCTAGTTAGCTGCGAGGAGTTATCAGAATTTTGCAAAACCAAAGGATTTGGAAGAAGTAGGGTGAAGTTCATGAAATCCCAAAATGCAAAATCCCGAAATCATCAGGACCGTTCATTGAAGGGGGACACGTGGCAAGAGATCAGCATTTCACTGACTCGCAGAGTGAAAAGGTCAAAGGGTGGAGTCATGAGAATTCGCAAAATGATCGTGAATGTTCATTGAGGTAGGACACGTGGCGACAGATCAGTGTTTCGTTGATTCGTGAAATGTGCAGCTAAAGGTAGGAGTTGTGAAAAATCATGACTTGATCGCAGTCGTTGGCTAGAGATATTATTGGTGACCAATGATCTAGCGCTATCGCAATTTCGGATATCGGGAGATCGGAGGTTAGGAGACTCTCAGAGTTGTGAAACGCAAAATCGCGGCACACCTTTCATTCAAGCGCGTGGTCACCGCCCATGGTCACATGAATGGAGGTAAGGAAAGGAACTAATATCCGTTAAGCCCTTGTCGTGGTTTCGGAGGTCGGGAGAATCAGGATGATTCACATGCAAAGACCCAACACGTGAAATTGCGAAACGCATTTTGTGTCGACGTGCGGCCACAACCCGTGGTCGTGTGGAGGTGAGGCTCGTGCTTGGTGTTTAGTCACGCATGGTGAGTTTCATAAAGGGACCTATGGATTTGTTTGTGGGATTGCAGCATGGAATCGAAGAGCTGCTCCAGCTCGTAGAATTGAACGATCAAGAGACCGGGAGGTCAGCAGACCCTGTTGAGGTGAAGAATTGCACCACCGAATCAAGTTGAAACTTTCCCTGGAATACAAGCATGACACATTATGTGACTTAGGCCACATGACTATAAACTAGGATACATCTGTGACATGGAAGGCATCAACACACGCTCCATATGGTTGGAATAATAACCAATTGAGGGAGATAAAACTCAAAACGAGAAAAAGTCTCTTAAATCCATACTAGACCTAAAATGTTGAGATGCCAACTCAATATTGTGCTTTTTTCAAGGGTGGAAATACTACTACCAACACAAGACATAGATGCTTCACCCCTTCTTTTTGGTTTTTTTATTTTTTTTGTGTTTTTCATCTTGTAAAATCCTAAAAAGGAATAAAAGAATGTTATAGTACAGTGGAGGAAACAAGTGTCACTGGAAATAAAACTAGTCATAGAGCGTAAGGAACATACCTATGCCCAATGCAAGGAAATCATAAGCAGGATATGGACACTCAGGGAATGTTTCCTCCAAGGATAAGGTGTCAAGACACAAAGGCATTAATTGAAAGGTTGGGAACTGATAGGAATGCATAATCAATGGGTTTAACAATAGCATGTTGAAGCTAACATTAGGCCTAAAAGAACGACCGGTCAATATGCAATGCAATTACAACTCATCTTTAGGAAGTAAACCTCCCATGGTGGTCTTTTTCGTAAGTTTAGTCTTTAGGACCCAAAAAAGAGTAAAATAATACTAAGGAGAACTCTTCTAGTCAGAGTTTGACTAGAGTATTCCTTTTTCGTAAATAGTATGTTCAGTCCGAAAAAGGTTTAAACTTATTCCGAAAATACGTCTCTTCAAATCCATTTTACGAGTGTGACAGAGACAAGATCACTCGTCCATATATTCATACTTAAGGAGTTTGAAAAGAGCTTAACTATGGACTCCATTGTCCTTTTTCGTAAATTTAGTCTCCTAAGCCCAAAAAAGTATAAAACAAAACTGACGAGAACTCTTCTAGTTCGTAGACTAGAGTATACATTTTTCATAATTAGACTATTCAGTTCAAAAAAGGGGAAATTTTTTGTTGAATAGACATTCCTTCGGGTCCATTTAACGAGTGTGAAAGAAACAAGATCACTCGACAATCTTTTCAATTTTAAGGAGTCTGAAAAGAGCTTAACTATGGACTCCATGATTCCATCGTGAGCAACATATAAATAAGGGAGTCTTGCGGGTAATGGCCAGAATAATATTGAGTAAGAAGTATGAAGTTGAAACGCAAACTCATGGTGGGACTAACCTGGACTCTCGAGCCTAAGGAACAATCTTGCAGCATAAGTGCTAGAATACAGGGGGATTCTAAACTAAAGTTCCCATGCAAGGTAGGCTCTACCATCAACAAAATGATGTTTTTGATCAAATGATAAGGTTGCATCGCTTGTTAATGGGGTCTAACCTAGGTTTAAATGTCAATGACAACTGATAATGCAAAAGTTCAGGTGAATGCACCCTACCCTAAATGTTAGTTATGAGAGCATTACATGCCCAGAGCCTTGTAAAAGACTCGGCTAATCGATGGGAAGAAGCCAAAAATTATTTAAAGTATATCCTAAGACCTACAAAAACAACTAAGAACTACAAGCGACTGACCATTAGTTGAAAATTTGGAAAAAATATCAAAACTATAGGATGTGGGTTTTACAAATTAATAAATATTGGTTTATTTACCCATTTACCAAGCCATTTTTACCATTTTACCCAAAAAACATCCAAAGTGACCAAAACCCTTGAAATCCCAAATGAATATTTGCAGAGCTTGGAGCAACGAAACCTCTTGCTAGCAAGACCATGTAAGTATACACACCCTACCTTGCATTTCATTTTACTATTTATTCATTTTCATGAAAACGTGGGGCTTAAGCCTCTCTTTTTAAACTCGTCTTTGCACATCACCAGGATTCCTTAAGGCATCTCGTGGATATCAGCAGGTGGTGGAAACACCAGTCACGGATATCCATGACTGTTCCAACTGGAAGTCGCAGGTGCCCAGGGATCTTTTTGGAAAAAGAAATGTTGACTCAAAAATTTCTTGGAAAATGTGTAGGATGCTCGTTCACTAGAGAGAACGTGAACATGAAGAGTTGGACCGGGAAGTAAATGATGATGACGATGCCAAACAATCTCTACATGCATGTGACATGTATAAGTTTTTTCTAACTGGTGGCATGAGGGCCCAAAGGAGATTGTTGAATCTCTTGATTGACTACTAGCTCCATAATGTCGAGGCATTTATGCTCATTCGGAAATCACTGACCATCATTGTGGAATACATTTACTTCATTACAGGTTTGTCCAAGAGAGGGGAAGTGCCAAACTTCCAAACTCATGGAGGAGGTGGGCAGAGTGTCAATGACTATATAAACAAGTATTGTGATGTTGGCAC
>JASDQU010739896.1:27230-40255 GCA_032191745.1 Picea mariana
GACCATCATAATTATATGGCATTTATAGGTGTCAATATATTAATGTTAATAAGTTTTTTTGGACTTATGGTCAATTTCAAAGCGAAAACGATACAAAGGGTTTCTTTCAAAATTAAGGTCGCTTTTTGACCTCAAATGTAGTGACAAAAACAATACACAAAGCAACATTATTTTTGACATGTACAAGTTTAGATGGAAATTAGTTGAAGTGACATTTGACAAAAACAATACACAAAGCGACATTATTTTTGACATGGACAAGTTTAGATGGAAATTAGTTGAAGTGCTCTATGCTCATACTTTTATTAACATTTTCCATTTTTCCTCTAAAAGTGATTTGTTTTAATATAATTGAAATAAAAAATCATTTACCAAAAATATTTCTTCTCCATGCTTACCAAAAATATTTCCTCTCCATACTTATGGTCCATTGCATGTCATTTTCATGTACTTGTCACTTCCATAGGTTTGTGATTTTCACATGTAGACATTTGCATTTTAACTTTGCCATATTTTCTTAACATGATGTCAAAATGATTTTATGAATATGTACAAAGTTTTCAGATACTTTACAATTCCCCTTTATTTCCCAATAACATAAGTAAATCTAGAATTTATCAAACTTTAGTATGAGTAGACTAGTTTATAAACTTGAAACTTAATTTGTTAAATTTATTAATGATAATTGCAGGATCTAAACCTTCTTGACTCAAGTGCCATAGTGGTTGGTTAGATAAAATTTTCCTTCATATTGTTAATTTTCTTTCTACATTTTATAATATTAGAAAATTGAACATTGAGCATTTATAATAACACATTTCAGTGAAGAATTTGATATTATAAAGTTGCTCACCATAATTTTAGTTGGTTTTCTTGGAATTATGTTGATTAATTTAAGGAAATAAACAAATTGATATCAAATTATGTTAATTAATTTTAAAAATCATTAAATATAAAGTTTATATGAAAATATATTTATGTTAATTAACTTAATCAAATATTTTATTTAAAAACAAATTATGTTAATTAACCTTATAAAATAACTAAATGTAAATTCTATTTGAAAATGATTTAACTAAATAATTGGATGTAAATTCTATTTGAAAACTATTTATTTATTTATAAAAACAAATCTATACTTAAAAATATAATAATAATAATAATAATAATAATTTATTTTTAAGGTCACGATCAAGCTAGCACATCAAATTGGTGTATGAGATTCCCTTGTTTGTGGGACAAGGAACTCTCCTCCGCCCAACGATTTGACTAGTAAAGTCTACGAATGTATACATACCCTACCCCCTCTAGATTTGAAACTATAACCTCTTAAGAGGAAACACATATTCTTAACCATTAGGCCCACTCGAGCTATCTATTCCTTCACTGTAACTATCAAGCGGCCCCGGATCCGAACACATGAGTAAGGCCTGTAAATTCCTCTGCCACTAATAATCCTCCGAACGACGCCGCGCACCCATTCCCCGCTCCTGCTCCCGACATTCCACCACCGAAGCCGCCATTTTCACCACCCAGAGCTACCGCCACCGTCGACGCCGCCACAGGCACTGGGTTAATTTGACCTGGATCCGTTCTCTTCTTTACAGAAAACACAATCCCCGCTATGATTAAAAGCTAGACAACACAGAGATTCATCCTTCTCATCTCGTCTAAATCTCTGTGAGAAACACAATACAGGTTATGCCATGAACGAACCGAGCAAATCTCTCAAATATATAAAACTGAACTCCGCAATACACTCAAAATTATATTTATATTACCGCCATACCTCTGAGGTGTATCATTTTTCTTTATTGTTTCTTTGAAAGCCTTACTATGCCGTACAATATTACTCTTAAGTACATAGGCTGCCATTTTTAATTATTACCGCCATATCTCTCAGGTGTACCATTTTTCTTTATTGTTGCTTTGAAAGCCTTGCAGCAAGGTATGTATGCTGTGCAATATTACTGTAACTACGTAGGCTGCCATTTTTAATTATTACTGCCATATCTAAGGTGTACCATTTTTCTTTATTGTTGCTTTGAAAGCCTTACAGCAAGGTATGCCAATAAGTTGGTTGGCCTTATTAGTCATGCATTGCATCGATAATTAGTTTACAGTATTTTTGAATTTTTACTATTTTTATTGAAATGTTTAGATATCCATTTTTTCTTAAATGTTTACACAATGCTAGACCATTCCACGGTTAATTTTTACTATTTTTATTGAAATGTTTAGATATCCATTCTTTCTTAAATGTTTACACAAAGCGAGACTATTCGACGGTTTTGATAGCCTTAAGTATTTACCTAACATGCCTCACAAGGCATGTTATAATACAATTTCCTCTGATTTTTGGATATAGTCTTGTTTGTAGTGAATTTTGGCAATATTGTTATTCACCAACGTTACTGGTTCACTGGTTGATGTTTGCTCGTTGGTTCGCTTGATGCTGCTTATTGTTGTTTGATTCAACTTTGCAAAGTTGAGGTCTTGCAGATGCAGTTGGACCGCTTGCTGCTTGTTCACTGATTTGTTGTTTGTTGCTTGCTGTTGTTTGCTTTAACTTTGCAAGGTTGGGGTCCTGCATCGACAGTTGGACATGTTGCTGTAGTTTGCACGGTTGGGGTTCTGCGTCCGCGATTGGAACTGAGCTTCTGTCGTTCCTCGTTCATGGGTAAGTTTCAATGTTATGGTTTCATTCCTATTCGTTGTTTGTTGTTTACTATTTGCAGTTTGCAAGTAAAAATTTTGAATAGTAGGAATGCCTGAGTCAAAATCTTCTTGCAGAACACCTTTGTGTGTGACTACTACGACCAGATAAACATGAGCGTGTTGTTGTCTTGTTCTTGTTCTTGAACATCAATGTTCGACACAGAACCCACCTTTGTCGTAGCCATAGTGACATATAAAAAAATAAATTGAATTTGCTCCTCATATTTTCTGGTCCTGAAAACCATACGTTTGGTGCATTTTTTCTAGGTCGTTTCCTTCCAAAACGTCTTGTTCCCCTTTGAATGTCAATGCTGGAAACATAACCCACATCTATTGCTGCCATAGTGACATATAAAAAAGGGAATCAAATGTTCTCCTCATATTTTCTGTTCCTGAAAACCATACGTTTGGTGCATTTTTTTTTCCAGGTTGTTCTCTTCCAATCACATATGCCCACTTCCATGTCCTGAACATCGTACCATAGCTCTTTGGAAAATAGCAATAGAAAGGGGTTTACAAAATGAATTCAGAGTTGTCATTGTAGAGGAAGCATCTACTAGGACCTTGCCATCCTTTCCTACTAGGACCTTGCCATCCTTTCTTTCCAGGTTGTGATAGGGCATGCTTTTATTCTCTGGATCGAAATCACGTTTAGCTGTTGGTTTTATGTTGTCCTTTGTGTCCATCAAAGCATCTTTTGTCATTGTTTTCATATATGAATCTCGTCTTGTAGAAATGGTTCTTTGTAATCTGAATGGTCATTTCACTGATCTGTATTAGACTGGATTTCATGTTGTAAGATAATTGAAACATCTTAGAATATCTTCTTCGTGTTGTAAGATAATTTAAACCTTAAGAAGTTGTGATGTGTGTTGGTCCTGTTCATGTGGTAAAAGTCTGCAATGCCTAGTTCTTCCACTTTTGTTTATCTGACAAACCATCTATATGGGTTTTCTTAGTGGAGGGCATCAAGAAGTCGTTTTAGATCTATTTTGGTGTTGATTTGTGAAGAGCGGGGATGAAAATAAATGGTGAATAGGACTGTAAAACTATATACAATGTCTACCGAAACGCTTATATGATGCACACGTAGAATAAGTTAAAAAAATGATATGCCTTAATTACTCGGTCTTTGTGCTGAGGAAATTTATAGTGTTATTTCATTTGCGTTGTCGCTTCTGTATGGTTCACTGTTCACTATAACTTTGTTTGTTTGTCGTATTCTATAGCGACCACAGGGCATTGAATTTGACACGAGGAAGGTTGAAGGATACATAGTGGAATTGGTATGCAGTTTCAAACTTATAGTTTTCACTTTTCATTTTTTTTCCTATTTGCATATTATCTAAATATAGCTAAGAAACATCTTGAAAATCACAACTTAAAAGATGAAGCAAGTAATAGATGTTGAGTGCTATGAAATAGATACAGACTCCATTGTACATGACAACATCGACTAGGTATTGCATAGCAATGCGATTTCTAGATTAGATGCATTCTCGTATATTGTGGGAGATTGCCTCTTCGATGCATTTCAAGTTCTATTGCATTTTCATTATTCCTCGACCGACCTACGCAATGGATTGATAGATCATTTCTTGGCATGTTTAGAAATTGGCGACATTGAGGCATTAGAGTCATATCAATATGAATTGGGATCTGATTTTCTTTTTCAGTTGCATGGAATACATGATGTCACTACGTATTTTTCAAAGATGCGGTTGTCTGCATCTGCAACTCTGCCTGCACATGAAAGGGGACTTTGGGGAGATACATTTTGTATACGGTGGATGTCCAAGTGGCTGAATATATCAATTGGAATATGGTCATTAACAAGAAAAAAAATATATCTACTATTAAACAGAACTGCATCTAGGGATCCATATTGCATCTTGTTCCATGATGCCAATCCTGTCAGTGGTCATTATGAACCACTACTCTATAGAAAATTGTCCATATGCAATCTTTGAGGACCTCATATTTACTTGTCCCTCATTTGCACAGACCTTCAATCGCATTGGAAACAAATTATACATCATATACACTCCCATGGATTGCACATAGAGACAACTATTGCATCTAACTGTGGAGATAGTCTATTCAATGCAATTTGCTATTTGGTAGAAACATAGTTCGATGTGCACTCACTGTGCCTTTACACTGTGCAATCCTTTTGCAATGCAACTATAGGTGGAAGTCAACATGCTTTTAACTACTTGCATCAACACCTTTTACCATATCTCCTAGAAAGTATGCCGATAATTGGAAGTTGATAACAATACCTTGTAAACATGGCAATGCCATATGAGAAAGGAAATGTAGAGGGTGGAAAATTCTGTTTGCAATGGCTATCTATCATATTCAGAGTAAATATCTAGGTCTGGTAGACACTGTCGGATGGTACTTTCCATTCCTACTGTATTGATTCAAACTACAATCGAACAATTGACATCATGTCGTTGAAAAAAAATATGCCACACATCCATTATCAACCTTTGATAAGAAATACTACCAGTTCAGGATCCACTGTCTATGCCACCCAAACCGTATCGTATTTGCATAAGCGTCATATGCTATTTAATCAGAATGAAACTCATCCCAGTTGTGATGATGTCATATAGAGCTTAAACAAAAAACGTAGACTAACTTATCACAACTTGAAAAAGGTCATATGTGAGAGAAAAAAATACATTGGTACGCTTCCTTCTAGACAAAAAATCACATATCACAACCTAAAAAAAAATGTTTGTGTACAACACAATCGCATTTTCGCACTTTCTGCTGAACACAAACATCACATGTCCAATGACAAAGAATATCACCGTTTGCACCATCGAGATGGTGAGGATGCAATGCTCATAACAAATGTCGATTCCACCTTCAACATGGCTTTTCAATAAGTGAAACTAGTTCCCAATGGCAACCATAAGTTAACCTACCACATGTTGAAGAAACAGATGCGTGAGAGAAATAGGTACATCCACATATCCCACAATGGTCATGGTACTGATCGAGAGGAAAAAATCACATATCTTGGCCTAGAGCCAACACCATGCACTGCTAGCAACGAAAACCAACAAACACTTACTACGCGTGCTTGTCTAGGGAAGAGAGATGCAAAACATATCTATATGAAACAAATTAAAGACACTCCTTCCATTGCATGTGAAGTTTGTGATCAATTGAATTTTGCAAAAGGCACTAAGTCTTTCACCCCTGACTTGCAAACATAATACCTTGGCTTGACACTAAATGATAAAACATTTTCCAGTGACAATATTTGTCTTCCATGGAAACAATCACTTGAAAATGGAAAACTTCCACACATTGCAATGCTTGACCAAATAAGATGTAACACACCACTACCAGATGTAAGTACACTTAGAGAACTTGAAGAGAGACTTGTGTCTCTGCGAATTGGATTTGCACAAATCATACCCTGGGGCTATAAACGACCCCAAATGGGATTAACAAGATCAATCATTAATGTGTATGTCCAACTAGATGTTGTACAAAAAGCCTTGCCACAATTCATTAGTGATACAATGACAATTGTTGTAGCTCTCAAAAGACGTTTGTAATACAAGAATGCATACCAGACAGGTAAAGTGTGTGTGCATGTTATCATGAAAATATTAAAAGAATATGTTCTAGGGCCCTGTACAAAGCACAAAACATCTATATAAATGATAACTGGAACAATGTTCTTGAAGAAGGAGATGACAAATCTGCACAGACTTTAGAAACTGTTAGTGAATTTGATATAAGTGATGAATCAGAGAATGAAAGACCTGCTGAAACATTGATACATGGATTCACTGACTCACAACACATTCGTGACTTGCAAGACAAGATTGTCGAAATTGCACCTGCTGAAGGGAAACACCCACTTGGAATATTCAAGGACAAATATGCTGAGGAAATCAACTTATCAACATTTTTCTATGGAGATCCACATCCCAGTGAGATCACAGAATGATTCAGCTACCAAAAAATAGTTCGATGGGAACTGCTACATTCAAGTGGTGACTTCTCCTGTCACATAAAAAAATTGTTTTTCAAAACAACGTGCATAATAATTGAGAAAGTGCTCTCTTGTATGTGGGTGTGAATAAGAAAATACCAGCTACAAGGAAGACATTTATTGGCCAAAGATGTCAAGTACAAAGCAAACCTAAAAAAAATCCTAAAATCTGATATTGGATACATAGATTTCAAAAACATTCGCATTTCTCCTGACTATTTGCAACAAAACAAGAAAATGATTTTTGTAATGATCCGACAATTGGGACCGCCAACATTTTTCATCACATTTACAAGTGTAGAGCATCGCTGGGATCCATTGGTGGCTACAATGTCTGCATTGTATAGGAACATGAAAAAAAAAAAACAAACTGATACATTAGAAAATGATGACATTGACTACCTCATAAGAAAAGACCCAGTGACATGTACTCACTACTATAGGCATAGAATAAATGCTTTGAGGCAATTGATATTTCATGTTGAAACTTTCTTTGGAAAAATATTGGACTACTATTTTGCGACTGAATTCCAGAATAGAGGGAGTGAGCATGACCATGCACTATTGTGGATAGAGGGTGCACCGGTCTATGGAAAGGACAACAAATCACATATTGAGTAGTTTGTGGAAAAATACATAACATGCAACACAGATCATTTGGATCCATAAATTTCCAAAGTTCATAGACATTATCATACAAGAAGCTGTAAAAAATGAAAAAATTCACATTGCAGATACAACTTCTCTGTGCCACCAATGAGAACAACAAGAATCATAGTCTATAGAGCCAATTAGTTTAGAGGACAATGTTCTCATTGAAAAATCTAGATCTTTGTTCACATTTATAGAACAACGAGACTTTGATGACTTAATGAGCTTCAAATACTTCTTGGTAGAGCTAAATCTAACAGAGGATGAGTACATCCAAGCCATACAATCTACACTTAAACAACCAACAGTTTTCCTTAAATGAAAACTTTCCCATATTTGGAACAACGATTTCTCCAAGGACATGCTAGTTATGTGGAATGCAAATACAGATGCACAGTATGTCCTCAATGCATATGTTGCATCATCATATTGTACCTCGTACATGACAAAGGTCAACAAATATATGACAAGTGCATTCAAAAGAATACACAAAGAACATGAAATAAGTCATATTGATGCTATGAAAATGATATGTACACTTGGAAACACATTACTTAATCTTCAACAAATGTCTGCTCAACAAGCAGTCCACATTGCACTTTCCCTGCTCCTCAACTGTAGTTATCAAGTAAATGTGTCTTCATAAACACATCTCCATTTGAGAAACACACATTTGTGCTTAAACCACCATCTTTGCTAGAACAAGAGTCTGATAATTCAGAGGACTTACTATGTCGCTCTATTATTGACTATTACCTCTAGTGTCCATCTCATATGAAGCATATCTTCTTAGCAGAGTTCGTATCGCATTACAAAAAAAATGGTGCACCCATATCAAAAATAAAAAAACCCTCTATAATACGCTTTGTCAAATACAACAAACATACTGACTATGAAAACTATTGTAGAGAAAAAACTATTGTTGTATGTTCCGTTTGATCAAAATGAAAACACATTAAAACATAACTTCCCTACATGGGAAGCTACGTATATTGCTTATGAGACTACAATACAAACCAATGAATCTAGATTTACATACAATGTTAATCCAACATGGGGTGATTTAGAAAGTGCAGTTCATGAACTAGAAATCCATGACAATGTTGATGAGACATTGAGAAACCGTAAAACAACTAGAACTCTTTGTGAGTCCTATGACTTGCAAGCAAATTTTCCTCATCCTCGGGAAACCGACATTGAAAAACGTATCAATCTTGGCTTTCAAGTCACAAAACATCATTTCTTTATTGAAAATAACGAATACTACAGATTTAGACAACTGTTGAATTGAGAACAATAAGCAATTCTAAAGGAAATTGCAATTAAAAAACGCTTAAACATGCACACTCCTATGCACTTGTTCCTTATAGGCGGGGCAGGAACAAGTAAGACATTCACAACGAAATCACTATTCCAAATGCTTATACGAATCTATGATTCAAACAATTCATCCGACGCTATGAAACCTGTTGTAACCTAGGTCTTCACCCCTGCCTCTCCTCTCTCATTTCCCTATGCCTTTGTTAGATTTTTCTCTTCTGGTTGATAAAGTCAGTTTCCCATTTGTTCAATGACCTGGTTTTCCTTATTTGATTTCTTGACTGATTCATTGCGTTGAATTATTTATGTTTTCCTTGAAATATAATTGCATGTATGATTTGAGTTTGAAATACTTGTCATCATGTTTGCCACTAATTGAGCATGCAACAGGCCCACCAAGCATTTCTATTGTGCAAGAGACATCCAGGTCTGCCAATTCCTTTGTAAGCTCAGTAAGCTCTTGTAGAGTTTACAACGAATTAGAGAAGACCATGTCAGGCTTGAAATACAAGCAAACAAACGAATTCAATTTTCAGCTGTCAGATTAAGCAAGATTAAGTCACGACCGCCAGATTTCATTGGAGAGAGATCGATGGTGGGGAGGCATTGCGGGTATCGAGAAGCAAATTAAAGTTTCTGCAAGTTATGAACCTAGAATCGCTCTAGATCGTTGATCTTGCTAGATCAACAGATCAACGATGCATATCGATCCCGCTACAAACGAGCATCTTCTCATTGCGGGGACTGAGAAGGAAATTAAATACAGAGCGAGTTGAGTCTCCACAATCACTTGTGGCCATTGATATTCAAGCAAGGGACACGTGTCAGGCGATCTCATACTCTGGGAGGAAACAAGTAGAGCTGAGTGAGTAAAGGAATCCCAAAGCCCGAACTCCTGAAGTAATTGTGGACCATCCAAATCTAGACGCCACGTGGAGGAAAATCTTTCACTTCGGAGATACGACATTTGAGAGGATTGTAAGAACTATGCATTGAAAACTCCCAAAGCCCGAACACCTGAACTCCCGAAGTGAATCTGGACCGTCCATCAATGAGGACACGCAATGAAAACTCTTTCACTTCAGATATATGACACTTCAGAGGATAGCACAAGCAAGTAGAAGAAAACTCCCGAAGCCCGAACCCCCAAAGTGAATCTTGGTCGTCCAAATCCAGAGGCCGCATGGAGGAAAATCTCTCACTTAGGAAATACAACACTCTAGAGGATTGTAAGAACTATGTATTGAAAAGTCTCGAAGCCCGAAATCCTGAAGTAATTGCAGACCATTGATCTCAAATAAAAAATAACCGTTGATCTTTGCAACATGTAAGAAAGGAATATCAATCGAAGTACCGAGAGACTGCCACATCACTCTAGGCCCATACTACTTCGGGAGTTATACAAAATTTGAATCTAAATTGGAACCATAACTAAATCCGATAGGGGATTTCTAATATGGCAGACATATATAACTCTAGTAGGGGCACTAAAGTAGCAGGGCCACCTAGATCACAGATTGCGACAAGATCGACGACCACACTTCATTGCGGGGATGAAAAATGCCCAAACGTTAACATCCTTGAGCGGTCTTGCAATCAAAACCATGGTATTGTTGGAAAGGTACGTGGCATCTTGTGGAAGATTGCGGGGGTCGAAGCGGTGTGGACCCAAACCACCCTTGACAACTTTCACAATCACATGCTTATATGACATCAGGACACCGCATCACCTCCACTCACACTTCTGCTACTGCTCAACTTTCGCCACTTGTTCGCCCGACTACTCTCCATATCACCTATCACCTCCACGTAATCCACATCTGCTCATATCATCCCCTATTGGACGCTTGAATCCACATTTCCTTCCACGACCGTTGGGCCGACAACCTTTCCAGCAAAGCTTTTTTAAAGTACAGATGGTAGCTAGTGAGCCGAAACAAAGTGCACTTAACGACTGAGAGCCCAGACACAGACATAGGGTTATGTCTCGGTCTAAGTTACAGACCACTCCAGAAATTCAATGAAAAGGAATATCAAGTGGAGATCTTTCCATGCAACCAGTTACCCTCTAGAAGCATCAAACAACTCGCAGGCATGCCATGAATCGATATAGAACTTTGTTTTGTCACTCCTAGTTTTTTTGCCAATTATAGTTCATCCAACGCATGCATCTGTTCAGTCTCAGAGACAGTAGCAGTTTTTAGTTAATCAATTCCAGAATCATTTTAGATTAAATTAATAAGTGGTCTTCTGTGTGTGATGAGAACCACTATGTTGATTAAGTCCAGTGGGAAGTGTACATGCTGTACTCCATGCAATGTTTTAGTTAAATTAATAGTTTATTCTACAAACAATTATCTAGAGTTAGGTCTTAATCCCATATGGACGAGAACCTCTGCAACTCTGTTAAATATGCAATCTTTGTATATTTTGATGGGGGGAGTTCTGGAAGGAAAGTAGAAGCATTAAAAGAATTGGACCTTCTCAGTTAATTGTAAATTTTTCTACCTTGAATATATGTTGATGACAACTGTGTTTTCTTACTCAAATATTTATGTGTCGATTCTTATCTTGAATGCAGATTTTGTGATGTGTGCAATGTACATTTCCTTATTCTTTCAACCATTGTTTTAGTTTATCTTTCACTGATTATGCAACCTGTTATACAATTATTGTTCAACTACAGATCCACTATTTTGCAACCTTTTGAATGATTTGCATCTAGATGTTTGTCTAAGTCTTGAGATATTATTTTAGGTCTTAGTTTTCACACATCAAGTGATTCATTTCATTTGTTGTTGTTGTTGTTGTATGTGTTTGTCTTTTTTTTGGCCCTCGATCAAGTTTTGGGGAAATCTTGGTCAGGTTTGACCACTTTTTGGACTTCGACATGTTGGTCGAAGATGGAGTGCCCAGGTGGATTTGAGATCGCAAGATTTCACTTGTTTTGTGGACCCAGCAAGGGGTTCATTAGGGTTTAGGGGATGTCGGCCCATGGGTTTACCCATGATTAGGCCTTTTTGTAAGGGATATAAAAGTATAAATAAGTAAGAATGTAATGTAGAAGAGGGAGTATCTAGCTAAGTGAAAGGGTTGTGTTGTTGTTAGCTAAGTGAAAGTGGTTCTGAGTTGCTTTGTGCAACAGACTGTGTATGTAAGGCTCTGTGCGTGATAGAGGAGTTGGATCTGTGCCTTGACCTGATTTTGGGAAGGTGGATCTGGTGCTTAGTGCGCATATCACCTGTCCAGTGCGAATCTTGGCTCTTTGTCTTAGTGCACATGAGTAGATGAATGTAAGAGATCGAAGACTAATAAAGAAGAAGAAACAGTTGGTGGACGTAGCCCCACACTGGGGTAAACCACGTAAATCTTGTATTGATGGTTTTCTTTGTGCTATAATGTTTATGCTTTGAATCTTCTTAGTGCATTTATTGTTATGAATGATAGATAGATCTATGGATGCTTAGTGATTTATTGATGATTAAATGAATGCTAGATCTGATTCAATGCTATGTGCTAGATGGATTAGAGTGCTTAATCTTTAGTGTTACTGCGCCAATGGTACTTAGGGTTTGATCTGTGATGTGAATAAGGTTAATATATTAATGCATGTTGTTCCTAAATGCTCTGCGAAGTGTTATAATCATATATATGTGTCCCAACTTGGTTACAAACATCTGAGCCCTGTAACACCCCCTGCTTCTACCTCGGGTGTGACTTTGTTAGAAAAACAGGATCGTGGAGCAATAAAATAAAACAAATGCGGAAACAAAACACAAAAGATACACAATACAATAGAGACACAGATTTACGTGGTTCACTCAATGTGGGCTACGTCCACCAGAGAAATTTCCAGGTCCTTACTTTATTATTATTCAACATATGAAGGGATACAACCTACAACAAACCCGTTGTAACTTCCTCTTCTTTCTCTCATAGTCTTCTATCTCAGAATACAATATTCATCATCAACCATAGCTGCAACACATTTCCCTCATAAAAGAGGTTTGCCTTCTAGGGCAAAAAACCCTAACATAATCTCTACCGTTAGATCTATGACCTTATAATGAATGGTCCAGATTTACAATGAAATTACAATATACATTCACAAGGAAAATTTTCCTTCGGGGGCCTGCTTGCCCCCATACTCCCCAGTCAGGGGGATAGCCTCCCCAGACCCCGCAGAGGGGGTACCCCCTCTGCACTCCCTCGCGTGGAAGAGTGTACATACTTCTGGGGTGTAAATACTTCACTGGGTATAAACACGGCTAAAATCAAGGACCTCTAAATCAGGAAGATAATCTGGCTCCAC
>JASDQU010739896.1:41957-64761 GCA_032191745.1 Picea mariana
TCTAAACCTTCTTGACTCAAGTGCCATAGTGGTTGGTTTTAATAAAATTTTCCTTCATATTGTTAATTTTCTTTCTACATTTTATAATATTAGAAAATTGAACATTGAGCATTTATAATAACACATTTCAGTGAAGAATTTGATATTATAAAGTTGCTCACCATAATTTTAGTTGATTTTCATGGAATTATGTTGATTAATTTAAGGAAATAAACAAATTGATATCAAATTATGTTAATTAATTTTAAAAATCATTAAATATAAAGTTTATATGAAAATATATTTATGTTAATTAACTTAATCAAATATTCTATTTGAAAACAAATTATGTTAATTAACCTTATAAAATAACTGGATGTAAATTTTATTTGAAAATGATTTAAATAAATAACTGGATGTAAATTCTATTTGAAAACTATTTATTTAAATAACAAAGTCAATAATAAGTTTATAAAAACAAATCTACACTTAAAAATATAATAATAATAATAATAATTTATTTTTAAGGTCACGATCAAGCTAGCACATCAAATTGGTGTATGATATCTCCTTGTTTGTGGGACAAGGAATTCCCCTTCGCCCAGCGATTTGACTGGTAAAGTCTACGAAGGTATACATACCCTACCCCCTCTGGATTTGAACCTGTGACCTCTTAAGAGGAAACACATGTTCTTAACCATTAGGCTCACTCGAGCTGTCTATTCCTTCACTGTAACTATCAAACGGCCCCGGGTCCGAACACATGACGTAAGGCCTGTAAATTCCTCCGCCACTAATAATCCTCCGAACGACGCCGCCCACCCATTCCCCGCTCCTGCTCCCGACATTCCACCACCGAAGCCGCCATTTTCACCACCCAGAGCACCGCCACCGCCGACGCCGCCACATCCACCGCCCAGAACAGGCACTGGGTTAATTTGACCTGGATCCGTTCTCTTGTTTACAGAAAAACACAATCCCCGCTATGATTAAAAGCTAGACAACACAGAGATTCATCCTTTCCATCTCGTCTAAATCTCAGTGAGAAAAACAATACAGGTTATGCCATGAACGAACCGAGCAAATCTCTCAAATATATAAAACTGAACTCCGCAATACACTCAAAATAATATTTTTATTACCGCCATATCTCTGAGGTGTACCATTTTTCTTTATTGTTTCTTTGAAAGCCTTACTATGCCGTACAATATTGCTCTTAAGTACATAGGCTGCCATTTTTAATTATTAGCGCCATATCTCTCAGGTGTACCATTTTTCTTTATTGTTGCTTTGAAAGCCTTGCAGCAAGGTATGTATGCTGTGCAATATTACTGTAACTACGTAGGCTGCCATTTTTAATTATTACTGCCATATCTAAGGTGTACCATTTTTCTTTATTGTTGCTTTGAAAGCCTTACAGCAAGGTATGCCAATAAGTTGGTTCGCCTTATTAGTTCTGCATCGATAATTAGTAGGTATGCCAATAAGTTGCTTCGCCTTATTAGTTCTGCATCGATAATTAGTTGATAGTCTTTTTGAATTTTTATTATTTTTATTTTTATTGAAATATTTAGATATCCAAAGTTTTGAGCATGAGAGTCAGTTTTTTATTAGTTAACTTCATATTAGTTTGTCCTTTCATTAAATATTTTTTTCATAGTTTGTATTGTTCGAACTATTGCTATTATTATTTTTTGTTATTATTAAGTACTTAAAAGACATTTTTATTATTACGTACTTAAACATGCCAGCCACACTACATTATTTCTTAAATGTTTGCACAAGGCGAGACCATTTGACGGTTTTGACAGCCTTAAGTGTTTACCTAACATGCCTCACAGCGTTAAATGTTTACTTAACAGGCGTGTTACAATACAATTTCCTCTGATTTTTGGATATAGTCTTGTCTGTAGTGAATTTGGGCAATATTGTTATTCACCAACGTTACTGGTTCCCTGGTTGATGCTTGCTCGTTGGTTCGCTTGATGTTGCTTATTGTTGTTTGATTCAACTTTGCAAAGTTGAGGTCTTGCAGCTGCAGTTGGACCTCTTGGTGCTTGTTCACTGATTTGTTGTTTGTTGCTTGCTCTTGTTTGCTTTAACTTTGCAAGGTTGGGGTCCTGCATCGATAGTTGGACTTGTTGCTGCAGTTTGCACGGTTGGGGTTCTGCGTCCGCGATTGGAACTGTGCTTCTGTCATTCCTTGTTCACGGGTAAGTTTCAGTGCCATGGTTTCATTCCTATTCGTTGTTTGTTGTTTACTATTTGCAGTTTGCAAGTAAAAATTTTGAATACTAGGAATGCCCGAGTCAAAATCTTCTTGCAGAACACCTTTGTGTGTGACTACTACGACCAGAGAAACACGAGTGTGTTGTTGTCTTGTTCTTGTTCTTGAACATCAATCTTCGACATAGAACCCACCTCTGTCGCAGCCATAGTGACATATAAAAAAATAAATCGAATTTTCTCCTCATATTTTCTGGTTCTGAAAACCATACGTTTGGTGCATTTTTTCCAGGCTGTTCCCTTCCAAAACGTCTTGTTCCCCTTTGAATGTCAATGCTGGACACAGAACCCACATCTATTGCAGCCACATTGACATATGCAAAAATAAATTGAATGTTCTTCTCATATTTTCTATTCCTAAAAA
This sequence comes from Picea mariana, assembly GCA_032191745.1. NCBI lineage: Eukaryota > Viridiplantae > Streptophyta > Pinopsida > Pinales > Pinaceae > Picea > Picea mariana. Next base: position 44,587 of record JASDQU010739896.1, read on the forward strand.
CCATACGTTTGGTGCATTTTTTTTTCCAGGTTGTTTTCTTCCAATCACATATGCCCACTTCCATGTCTTGAACATCGTACCATAGCTCTTTGAAAAATAACAATGGAAAGGGGTTTACAAAACGAATTCAGAGTTGTCATTGCAGAGGAAACATCTACCAGGACCTTGCCATCCTTTCTTTCCAGGTTGTGATAGGGCATGCTTTTATTCTCTGGATCAAAACCACGTTTAGCTGTTGGTTTTATGTTGTCCTTTGTGTCCATCAAAGCATCTTCCATCACCGTTTTCATATATGAATCTCGTCTTGTAGAAATGGTTCTTTGTAATCTGAATGGTCATTTCACTAATCTGTATTAGACTGAATTTCATGTTGTAAGATAATTGAAACATCTTAGAATATGTTCTTCGTGTTTTAAGATAATTTAAACCTTAAGAAGTTGTGCTGTGTGTTGGTCCTGTTCATGTGGTAAAAGTCTGTAATGCCTAGTTCTTCCGCTTTTGTTTATCCGACAAACCATCTATATGGGTTTTCTTAGTGGAGGACATCAAGAAGTCGTTTTAAATCTATTTTGGTGTTGATTTGTGAAGAGTGGGGATGAACATAAATGGTGAATAGGACTGTAAAACTATATACAATGTCTACCGAAATGCTTATAGGATGCACACATAGAATAAGTTCAAAAAATGATATGCCTTAAATACTCGATCTTTGTGCTGAGGAAATTTATAGTGTTATTTCATTTGCGTTGTCTCTTTTGTATGGTTCACTATTCACTATAACTTTGTTTGTCGTATTCTATAGCGACCACAGGGCATTGAATTTGACACGAGGAAGGTTGAAGGATACATAGCAGAATTGGTATGCATTTTCAGACTTATAGTTTTCATTTTTCATTTTTTTCCTATTTGCATATTATCTAAATATAGCTAAGAAACATCTTGAAAATCACAACTTAAAAGATGAAGCAAGTAATAGATGTTGAGCGCTATGAAATAGATACATACTCCATTGTACATGACAACATCGACTAGGTATTACATAGCAATGTGATTTCTAGATTAGATGCATTCTCGTATATTGTGGGAGATTGCCTCTTTGATGCATTTCAAGTTCTATTGCATTTCCGTTATTCCTCGACTGACCTGCGCAATGGATTGATAGATCATTTCTTGGCCTGTTTAGAAAGTGGCGACATTGAGGCATTAGAGTCATATCAATATGAATTGGCATCTGATTTTCTTTTCCAGTTGCATGGAATACATGATGTCACTACGTATTTTTCAAAGATACAGTTGTCTGCATCTGCAACTCTGCCTGCACATGAGAGAGGACTTTGGGGAGATATATTTTGTATACAGTGGATGTCCAAGTGGCTGAATATATCAATTGGAATATGATCATTAGCAAGAAAAACAAGATATCTACTATTAAACAGAACTGCATCTAGGGATCCATATTGCATCTTGTTCCATGATGCCAATCCTGTCAGTGGTCATTATGAACCACTACTCTATAGAAAATTGTCCATATGCAATCTTTGAGGACCTCATATTTACTTGTCCCTCATTTGCATAGACCTTCAATCACATTGGAAACAAATTATGCATCATATACACTCCCATGGATTGCACATAGAGACAACTATTGCATCTAGCTGTGGAGATAGTCTGTTCAATGCAATTTTCTATTTGGTAGAAACATAGTTCGATGTGTACTCGCTGCACCTTTACACTGTGCAATCCTTTTGCAATGCAATTATAGGTGGAAGTCAGCATGCTTTTAACTGCTTGCATCAACACCTTTTACCATATCTCCTAGAAAGTATGCCGATAATTGGAAGTTGACAACAATACCTTGTAAACATGGCAATGCCATATGAGAAAGGAAATGTAGAGGGTGGCAGATTCTGTTTGCAATGGCTATCAATCATATTCAGAGTAAATATCTAGGTCTGGTCGACACTGTAGGATGGTACTATCCATTCATACGGTATTGATTCAAACTACAATCGAACAATCGACATCATGTCGTTGAAAACAAATACGCCACACATTTATTATCAACCTTTGATAAGAAATACTACGAGTTCAGGATCCACTGTCTATGCCACCCAAACTGTATCGAATCTGCATAAGCATCACATGCTATTTAATTAGAATGAAACTCATCCCAGTTGTGATGAGGTCATACAGAGCTTAAACAAAAAACATAGACTAACTTATCACAACTTGAAAAAGGTCATATGTGAGAGAAAAAAATACATTGGTACGCTTCCTTCTAGACATAAAATCACATATCACAACCTAAAAAAAAATGTTCGTGTACAACACAATCGCATTTTCGCACTTTCTGCTGAACACAAACATCACATGTCCAATGACAAAGCATATCACCGTTTGCACCATCCAGATGGCGAGGATGCAATGCTCATAACAAATGTCGATTCCACTTTCAACATGGCTTTTCAATAAGTGAAACTAGTTCCCAGTGGCAACCATAAGTTAACCTACCACATGTTGAAAAAACAGATGCGTGAGAGAAACAAGTACAACCACATATCCCACAATGGTCATGGTACTGACCGAGAGGAAAAAATCACGGCCTAGAGCCAACACCATGCACTGCTAGCAACGAAAACCAACAAACACTTACTATGCGTGCTTGTCTAGGGAAAAGAGATGCAAAAGATATCTATATGAAACAAATTAAAGACACTCCTTCCATTGCATGTGAAGTTTGCGATCAATTGAATTTCTCAAAAAGCACTAAGTCTTTCACCCCTGACTTGCAAACATAATACCTTGGCTTGACACTAAATGACAGAACATTTTCCAATGACAATATTTGTCTTCCATGCAAACAATCACTTGAAAATGGAAAACTTCCACACTTTGCAACGCCTGACCAAATAAGATGTAACACAACACTACTAGATGTAAGTACACTTACAGAACTTGAAGAGAGACTTGTGCCTCTATGAATTGGATTTGCACAAATCAGACCCTGGGGCTATAAACAACCCCAAATGGGATTAACAAGATCAATCATTAATGTGTATGTCCAAGTAGATGTTGTACAAAAATCCTTGCCACAATTCATTAGCGATACAATGACAATTGTTGTAGCTCTCAAAAGACATTTGCAATACAAGAATGCATACCAGACAGGTAAAGTGCGTGTGCATGTTTTCATGAAAATATTAAAAGAATATGTTCTAGGGCCCCGTACAAAGCACAAAACATCTGTATAAATCATAACTAGAACAATGTTCTTGAAGAAGGAGATGACAAATCCGCACAGACTTTCGAAACTGTTAGTGAATTTGATACAAGCGATGAATCAGAGAATGAAAGACCTGCTGAAACATTGGTACATGGATTCACTGACTCACAACACATTCATGACTTGCAAGACAAGATTGTCAAAATTGCACCTGCTGAAGGGAAACGTCCACTTGGAATATTCAAGGACAAATATGTTGAGGAAATCAACTTCCCAACACTATTATATGGAGATCCACATCCCAGTGAGATCACAAAATGATTCATCTACCAAAAAATAGTTCGATGGGAACTGCTACATTCAAGCGGTGACTTCTCTTGTCACATAAAAAAATTGTTTTTCAAAACAATGTGCATAATAATTGGGAAAGTGCTCTCTTGCATGTGGGTACGAATAAGAAAAGACCAGCTACAAGGAATACATTTATTGGCCAAATATGTCAAGTACAAAACAAACCTAGAAAAAATCCTAAAATATGATATTGGATACATAGATTTCAAAAACATTCGCATCTCTCCTGACTATTTGCAACAAAACAAGAAAATGATTTTTGCAATGATCCAACAATTCGGACCGCCAACATTTTTCATCACATTTACAAGTGTAGAGCATCGTTGGGATCCGTTGGTGGCTATAGTGTTTGCATTGTATAGGAACAAGAAAAGGAAAAAACAAACTGATACATTAGAAAATGATGACATTGACTACCTCATAAGAAAAGACCTAGTGACATGTACTCGCTACTATAGGCATAGAATAAATGATTTGAGGCAATTGATATTTCATGATGAAACTTTCTTCGGAAAAATATTGGACTACTATTTTGTGACTGAATTCCAGAATAGAGGGAGTGAGCATGACCATGCACTATTGTGGATAGAGGGTGCACCGGTCTATGGAAATGGCAACAACTCACAGATTGAGTAGTTTGTGGACACATACATAACATGCAACATAGATCATTTGGATCCATAACTTTCCAAAGTTCATAGACATTATCATACAAGAAGCTGTAAAAAACAAAAAAATTCACATTGCAGATACAACTTCCCTGTGCCACCAATGAGAACAACAAGAATCATAGAGACAATAGTTTAGAGGACAATGTTCTCATTGAGAAATCTAGATCTTTGTTCGCATTTCTAGAACAACGAGACTTTGATGACTTAATGAGCTTCGAATACTTCTTGGCAGAGACAAATCTAACAGAAGATGAGTACATCCAAGCCATACAATCTACACTTAAACAACCAACAATTTTCCTTAAATGAAAACTTTCCCATATTTGGAACAACAGTTTCTCCAAGGACATGCAAGTTATGTGGAATGCAAATACAGATGCACAATATGTCCTCAATGCATATGCTGCATCATCATATTGTACCTCATACATGACAAAGGTCGAAAAATCTATGACAAGTGCATTCAAAAGAATACGCAAAGAACATGAAATAAGTCATATTGATGCTATGCAAATGATGCGTACACTTGGAAACACATTACTTAATCTTCAACAAATGTTTGCTCAACAAGCAGTCCACATTGCACTTTCCCTTCCCCTCAACTGTAGTTCAAGGAAATGTGTCTTCATAAACACATCTCCACTTGAGAAACATACATTTGTGCTTAAACCACCATCTTTGCTAGAACAAGAGTCTGATAATTCAGAGGACGTACTATGTCGCTCTATTATTGATTATTACCTCTAGCGTCCATCTCCTATTAAGCATATCTTCTTAGCAGAGTTCGTATCGCATTACAAAAAAAATGGTGCACCCATATCAAAAATAAAAAAACCCTCTGTAATACGCTTTGTCAAATACAACAAACATACTGACTATGAAAATTATTGTAGAGAAAAAACTATTGTTGTACGTTCCGTTTGATCAAAATGAAAACACATTAAAACATAACTTCCCTACATGGGAAGCTACGTATATTGCTTATGAGACTACAATACAAACCAATGAATCTAGATTTACATACAATGCTAATCCAACATGGGGTGATTTAGAAAGCGCAGTTCATGAACTAGAAAACCATGACAATGTTGATGAGACATTGAGAAACTGTAAAACAACTAGAACTCTCTGTGAGTCCTATGACTTGCAAGTAGATTTTCCTCATCCTCAAGCAACCAACATTGAAAAACGTATCAATCTTGGCTTTCAAGGCACAAAACATCCTTTCTTTATTGAAAATAACGAATACTACAGAGTCAGACGACTGTTGAATCAAGAACAATAAACAATTCTAAAGGAAATTGTAATTAAAAAATGCTTAAACATGCACACTCCAATGCACTTGTTCCTTATAAGCGGGGCAAGAACAAGTAAGACATTGACAACGAAAACACTATTCCAAATGCTTATACGAATCTATGATTCAAACAATTCATCCGACCCTATGAAACCTGTTGTAACCTAGGTCTTCACCCTTGCCTCTCCTCTCTCATTTCCCTATGCCTTCATCAGATTTTTCTCTTCTGGTTGATAAAGTTAGTTTCCCATCTGTTCAATGACCTAGTTTTCCTTATTTGATTGCTTGACTGATTCTTTGTGCCGAATTATTTATGTTTTCCTTGAAATATAATTGCATGTATGATTTGAGTTTGAAATACTTGTCATCATGTTTGCCACTAATTGAGCATGCAGCAGGCCCACCAAGCCTTTCTATTGCGCAGGAGACATCCAGGTCTGCCAATTCCTTTGTAAGCTCAGTAAGCTCCTGCAGAGTTGACAATGAATCAGAGCAGACCATGTCAGGCTTGAAATACAAGCAAACAAAAGAATTCAATTTTCAGCTGTCAGATTAAGCAAGATTAAGTCACGACCGTTAGATTTCATTTGAGATAGATCGATGGTGGGGAGGCATTGCAGGGATTGGGAAGCAAATTAAAGTTTCTGCAAGTTGCGAGCCCAGAATCTCTCCAGATCGTTGATCTTGCTAGATCAACAGATCAACGATGCATATCGATCCTGCTACGAAAAAGCATCTTCTCATTGCAGGGACTGAGAAGGATATTGAATACAGAGCGAGTTGAGTCTCCACAATCACTTGTGGCCATTGATCTTCAAGCAAGGGGCACGTGTCAGGCGATCTCATACTCCGAGAGGAAATAAGCAGAGCTGAGTGAGTAAAGGAATCCCAAAGCCCGAACTCCTGAAGTAATTGCGGACTGTCCAAATCCAGAGGCCACGTGGAGGCAAATCTTTCACTTTGGAGATACGACATTTCAGAGGATTGTAAGAACTATGCATTGAAAACTCTCGAAGCCCGAACACCCGAAATCCCGAAGTGAATCTGGACTGTCCATCAACGAGGACATGCGGTGACAACTCTCTCACTTTGGATATACGACACTTCAGAGGATAGCACGAGTAAGTAGAAGAAAAATCCCGAAGCCCGAACTCCCGAAGTGAATCTTGGTTGTCCAAATCCAGAGGCCGCATGGAGGCAAATCTCTCACTTAGGAAATACAACACTCCAGAGGATTGTAATAACTATGTATTGAAAAGTCCCGAAGCCCGAACTCCTGAAGTAATTGTAGACCATTGATCTCAAATAAAAAATAACTGTTGATCTTTGCGACAGGTAAAAAAGGAATATCAATCGAAGTACCGAGAGACTGCCACATCACTCTAGGCCCGTACTACTCTGGGAGTTATACAAACTTTGCATATAAATTGGCATCATCACTAAATCAGATAGGGGATTTCTAATATGGCAGACATATATAACTCTAGTAGGGGCACTAAAGTAGTAGGGCCACCCAAATCACAGATTGTGACAAGATCGACGACCACACTTCATTGCGGGGATGAAAAATGCCTGAACGTTAACATCCTCGAGCGGTCCCGCAATCAAAACCATGGTATTGTTGGAAAGGTACGTGGTAGCTTGTGGAAGATTGTGAGGGTTGAAGCGGTGTGGACCCAAACCACCCTCGACAACTTTCACAATCATGTGCTTATATGACATCAGGACACCACGTCACCTCCAATCACCTCCACTCACACTTCTGATACCGCTCAACTTTCGCCACTTTTTCGCCTGACTACTCTCCATATCACCTATCACCTCCACGTAATCCACATCTGCTCATATCATCCCCTATTGGATGCTTGAATCCACGTTTCCTTCCATGATTGTTGGGCTGACGACCTTTCCAGCAAATCTTTTTGAAAGTACAGATGGCAGTTGGCGAGTTGAAACAAAGTGCACTTAATGACCGAGAGCTCAGACACAGACATAGGGTTATGTCTCGGTATAAGTTACAGATCGCTCCAGAAATTCAGTGAAGAGGCATATCAAGTGGAGAGCTGATGAGTCGAAACGAAGTGCACTTAACGACCAAGAGCTGAGACACAGACAAAGGGTTATGTCTCAGTCTCAGCTATAGATCGCTCCAGAAATTCAGTGAAGAGGAAGATCAATTGGAGATCTTCCTATGCAACCAGTTACCCTCCAGAAGCATCAAACAATTCGTAGGCATGCCAAGAATCGATATAGAACTCTGTTCTGTCACTCCTAGTTTTTTTGCCAATTACAGTTCATCCAATGCATGCATCTGTTCAGTCTCAGAGACAGTAGCAGTTTTTAGTTAATCAATTCCAGAATCATTTTAGATTAAATTAATAAGTGGTCTTCTATGTGTGATGAGAACCACTCTGTTGATTAAGTCCAGTGGGAAGTATACATGTTGTACTCCATGCAATGTTTTAGTTAAATTAATAGTTTATTCTACAAACAATTATCTAGAGTTAGGTCTCAATCCCATACGGAAGAGAACCTCTGCAACTCTGTTAAATATGCAGTCTTTGTATGTTTTGAGGGGGGGAGTTCTGGAAGGAAAGTAGAAGTAGCAAAAGATTTGGACCTGCTCAATTAATTGTAAAGTTTTCTACCTAGTGAATATATGTTGATGACAATTGTGTTTTCTTACTCAAATCTTTATGTGTCGATTCTTATCTTGAATGCAGATTTTGTGATGTGTGCAATGTACATTTCCTTATTCTTTCAACCATTGTTTTAGTCTATCTTTCGCTGATTATGCAACCTGTTATACAATTATTGTTCAGCTACAGATCCACTATTTTTCAACCTGTTGAATGATTTGCATCTAGATGTTTGTCTAAATCTTGAGATATTATTTTAGGTCTTAGTTTTCACACATCAAGTGATTCATTGCATTTCTTGTTGTTGTTGTTGTCTGTGTTTGTCTTTTTGTTGGCCCTCGACCAAGTTTTGGGGAAATCTTGGTCAAGTTTGACCAATTTTTGGACTTCAACATGTTGGTTGAAGATGGAGTGCCCAGGCAGATCTTTGATTGCGGGATCTCACTTGTTTTGTGGACCCAGCAAGGGGTTCATTAGGGTTTAGGGGATGTCATCCCATGGGTTTACCCATGATTAGGCCTTTCTGTAAGGGATATAAAAGTATAAATAAGTAAGAATGCAATGTAGAAGAGGGAGTATCTAGCTAAGTGCAAGGGTTGTGTTGTTGTTAGCTAAGTGAAAGTGGTTCTGAGTTGCTTTGTGCAACATAGTGTGTATGTAAGGCTCTGTGCGTGATAAAAGAGTTGGCTCTGTGCCTTGACCCGATTTTGGGAAGGTGGATCTGGTGCTTAGTGCGCATATCACCTGTCCAGTGTGAAGCTTGGCTCTTTGGCTTAGTGCACATGAGTAGATGAATGTAAGAGATCGAAGACTAATAAAGAAGACGAAACAATTGGTGGACGTAGCCCCACACTGGGGTGAACCACGTAAATCTTGTGTTGATGGTTTTCTTTGTGCTATAATGTTTATGTTTTGAATCTTTTTAGTGCATTGATTGTTATGAATGATAGATAAATCTATGGATGCTTAGTGCTTTATTGATGATTAAATGAATGCTAGATCTGATTCAGTGCTATGTGCTAGATGGATTAGAGTGCTTGATATTTAGTGTTACTGCGCCAATGGTACTTAGGGTTTGATCTGTGATGCGAATAAGGCTAATATATTAATGCATGTTGTTTCTAAGTACTCTGCGAAGTGTTATAATCATAGATCTATGTCCCAGCTTGGTTACAGACACCCGAGTCCTGTAACCCCCCCTGCTTCTACCTCGGGTGAGACTTCGCTTGCTTCGAAGGTGTTTTCGAAAGGGCCGGTAGTTAGGGTTTTGTTGATGCGCTGTTGAAGCGTTGAACCCTGGGTCTGCCCCCGTGCCAACAAATGGTTCTGTTGTCGAGACCTAAAATTGTGATTGCTGGGAACTGAGAAAAGAGAAGCTCTGTGCGTAGGTCTGTTACTGTAGTGCGTAGTACTCTACATGACTTGTGAATCTCTGTGCTAAGATAGAGATCCAATCTAAAGAAAATAGGTAAGATATTAAAGATTTGTGATTTGATAAGAGTAAGAAAAGTGAACATTTTTGTTTTGAAAGCATGAATCTAGGTATGTTTGATAGATTCTATCCTAGTCTGAAGGCTAGGGCGCAGTTACAAGAAAGCGTTGATCTGAATAAATTTGATAGAAATAAAGAAAGATATGTTATTCCTATGCATATAAATAATTTTTGGACTAATAAGTGGATGCAGGAACCTAGAAAGAATTTTTGCAGATTGCAGGTCCAACACTGTGATCCTAGTGTGCAGTACAAGAGAAGTTGGGGAACTTACAAGAGAAAGAGAGGCTTGACACTATGTTATAACTGCATAAGATCGGGACATCTTGCTAAGAAATGCCCTGGTACAGGTCATACTTGTCTTTGTTGTAAAATTATTGGTCATGGAGTCGAAGATTGTCCAAAGATGATTGCTAAAGTGGAACAAATAAATACGAGACAAGAAAACTATGAAGGAAGTCAAAAGAAAGAGAGCATGCTAAAGAAAGAATTAGAGAAATCTCAGATTATTCTATCACAGTTGAAAGAAACGCTAGATGCTCATAAAGATGTCAGTTTACCAGAGATCATGAAAGTAAAAAAACGCATAGATACAAGAATAGGAGACTTCGACATAGACTGTGTCTTGGATGAGGAAACACAAGTGAATATTATGACAGAAAGCACTTGGGAAATTTTGGGAAAGCCTGCTATGGTACCTTCATTGGGAAGAATAGGTTTATTTAAAGGAAAGACGATAACCTTATGTGGAATAGTTACCAATGTAACTATTATTATTCATGGAACATTGACTAAAGAGGAATTTGAAGTTATTAGGTTTGTTGAGAACAATGCCCTTTTCCCACTTTTGCTAGGTAATACCTGGATTGAGAAAGATCAGATCAGAAGGAAAACAAAGGAAGAAGCTATAGAAAAGAAAAATCAAGAACTAAGGGAATTCATAGCTAGAAAAGTAGATCGACTAATAGAAGAATGAGAGGATAAGTCAAAGCAACAAAATGCAAGAGAATTAGCTAGCAAGGTTGAAAGAATACAGGAAGGTTTGAAGGACCTATCCATGCAAGAAGAAAGTATATTCACCCAGGAATTAGTAAGGGAAAGGATATTAACTTCGAACCCTTTGAGAGTACATTACCAGTGCGAAGTCACTACGATAGGAGAAGAGAAGAATAAGAATGGAAAGAGGAATCCATAAATAGTTAGAGAGACTCAGATCATAGGAAAAAAAGCAAGGAAGCTCAGTAAGAAGAAAGCAAAGTTGGAAAAGATACAGGAAGTTACAGAGAAGACTTCACATGAGGCAGGCTTGAAGGATTTGAACCTCGCCAGAACAACAGAACCGCACAGAATGGGACTTCACCTTGATGAAGCTATATGACCGTTGGAGGTTCCCCGATCGTTAGACCAATGCTCCAGAACATCTAGAAACTCATTTATGGATGAATGGACGATGAGACCATGCCATAACGAACAAATTCGCATTGATGGAAACATCCATATCCGTTGGAAGAATATGTTACAACGCTCGTTTATTTAACCCGTCGGACACTTTGTCGAGACCACTTTTCGCCACCCGTGATTAACGTTACTAACAAAGATTTGATTATGTGTGTCAAGCTGTGATTTCAGAACCTAGACATCGCCATCCACTTGTTTACCCCTCCTGTTCGTTCGCCTACCCCGACCTATCCATTTAAAAGTGAGAATGTTGAGCGAACAGACTGAGTTAGAGAAGTCCGTCGAGGAGGTCCTTAAGAAATTTATGGCCGACAGAGCTATGTCTGAAGGTGTCCAGGAATCATCGACTAGGGGAATAGAGGCTTCCCCTTCGACTGCATGACATTCTAGCCGTGCTAACCTTGCGACTGAGCAACGAAGTAAGCATCGAGGCGATCTGACTAATGTGAAGTAGATCCTGTTAGCACCAGAAGTCACTCCTGGATTGCGGAAGAGGTAAGCCTGATACCCATTAGAGTTTATGTCACAGATTGGTTATAAAAGGGGTCAAATGGGTGCAATCTCAAGAAAATATCATTTTAACTTAGAAAACTGGACTGATATGCACTAGCAGGTGAGGTCCTTGTTTAACTCCAGACAGTAAGTTGTAGTAAGGGTGAGTAGGAGGAATACTTCGGTGTGAAAATGCAGAGGTATGACAAGGACATCAAGTCTTTCAGTAGCCCAAGGAGGAACAATTTAAACACAATAACTTCTTGAATTTAAATCTCACAGCAACTGAAAGGAACTATAACAACACTATAATCAAACTTTCATTATAATGCGGCCACAATAATTCAAGTGAATCATTCAACCATGAACTCTTTTAGTATTAGAGGGAAACAAGGGGGAGTAAGGAAGCTGACTGTCATTAAACAAGATTTCTCAAATGCATATACATAACCAGATAACCAGGGAGTTCATTAAAACTTTACAATTCGGGAGCTTTGCTCTACCATTGACCAATTACAAGATATAAAAACTGAGTATTTATACTAAAAAAAAAATCATAGTAGCGCATTCGAGTAGCTGCATTGAAGGTCTTACGTCTGCATGCATCCTGATAGACTGCACATGCAACCTTGTGTCAGACGCTATCTCTTGTCAGATGAAATCGCATTTCAGGATGGACCTGGGGATGAATTGACTAGCTGATAGTCCCTTTCTTGATTTTCCATTTATGGTGGAGACGATGTTCAACCGCCACCACCAACCTCAATAACTGCTTCATCGGGATCCTGGACGACCCAAGTCAACTCTGCACCTGTGGGGCTTGACAACTTCTGTATTTTTCCATCTGGTCCTGAGCTGGATGCTTGCGAGGGGGGGTGAAAACATACGTGGATGTCGACAGTGTGACTAGCGTGCTTAGCATGAAATGACAGACGAGAGATAGCCAGGTGAAGGATAACGTGGGGGCCACACAAGCGAGAGTTGAGGTGTAATGGGATGGAGGTGATGTGGAACGAGGTGGCACAGGTGGTGGGAGATGAGAAGGGAAAAGGTACCGGTAGGACGGTGAATGGAAGAAAGATGGAGGGAGAGGAAGTGATGAGGGGTGACCACTTGTAGGCCCGAGATAGGACATTATATGCACATGCACATATCGGGGCTGCGAAAAGTGGTTTGAAACTTCCTTGCTTTTGGGCCCGATGTGTGTCTTTGGCTGACACGTAGCACCTCCACAAACCACGGTTGTTTCCTCGGCCCACTCTACCCTTTTTATCCCGTGCGCATGTTGAAGCCCCAATATGATCGACGATCATCGATCTGAGGTGCACCAATCTTGATCGTCCAGAATTGTGCGCGTCTTATCACATCACGCCAAAAGGTCACATCACACCTCCAACTTAGGATATAAGCCGATTTGTGGGTTTTAGCCCCTTCGTCGCCTTTTGTCACCTAGAGGTCGAAAACAAGGAAAAACATCCAACCTGCAGAAATATGTGATAACATTAGGCTCCATGGGGGATAGAGTCCTCCCTGCGAGGCTCTAAGATATTCTTTAGCAGTTCCAGTCGCCTTTTGTTGGGATATGGAGTCTTTTACTAGAAAACAAAATAAATACGGAACCGAACGGTATTTACAATGGTGAGACGCCGATTGCGGCTTTAATCAAAAAATATTTTCAGGAAGTGCCCATTTATAGGGCCACCAAAAAATTTGTCACCCTCCAAGTTCTACAACCTATAAGTGTTGTTTGGAAATATTTCAGAAATCTTGAAGGGACCAATCCAAAGGGCTTCAATTTTTTCATGCTTGCCACTGTCCTGTCTGGGCACAACCCATTTAAGAACCAGATCTCCCAGCTGGAAATCCTCTTTTCTCGCTTTCTTTTCGAAATCTCGCTTGATCTTCTGTTGACGTTCAAATTCTTTGTCCAGTAGTTTCTCTCTATTCTGTTGGACTTCTACCAGCTAATGAATTCTTCTGATCATATCATCGGGCTCTTCCTGAGAATCCTAAAAGAATTTTGCCACAGGCAGGGCAAGCTGAAAAGGGAGGATGGCCTCAACTCCATAGACAAGCTAAAAAGGGGAGAGGCCCAGGGACCTCTTTGTTGTCACCTGCTCAACCCACAGAGAAAATTTGAGCTTTGAATCCCATGCTTTCTTGTTGTCCTCTAGCAGTCTTTTGATGATCTTTATCAGGCTTTTGTTAGAGGACTCTACCAATCCATTGCCTTGGGGGTAGTAGGGGGTAGAGTGGATCAATGAAATTTTGAACTGCTCACAAAATTTGATCAATGGCTCAGACTTGAAGGATGCAACATTATCAATGATGATTCTATTCGGACACCCTTACATTACTATAATATCCTCCAAGAAACCAATAATCACCTTATGAGAAGCACTCCTTGTGGGGATAGCTTCTATCCACTTGGTGAAATAATTTGTGGCAGTTAAGATCCATCTGTGTTGACCGCTTGATGCAGGATGAATTTCCCCAGTAAATTCTAGGCCCCATTGCTGAAAGGTTCCTAAAGCTAGTACATGCTTCAATGGAAAATACTTGAGTTGCTACTTTCCTGAGAATTTCTGACATTGGATACAAGCTCTGATTTTTGCACAGACATCAGTGAATAGAGTGGGCCAGTAGTACCCAGCCCTGAGATTTTTGTAGGAAGTGGTTCTCCAGAAGCGATGTGCCCCACACAGGCTATCATGAAAATCAAATATAATCCTCTGGGTCTCATGTGGGTTTAGACATCTCAAAATCACTTCTAGAGGGTCTTTCCAATACAGGACCTGGTCAATAAGGAAATATCTAATTGCTTTGAGCTTTAAAGCTCTTTCCTTTCTTTTTCCCATACCATCTGGAGGCCTTAAATCTCGCAGAAAAAATATAATATCTTTGTACCAGGTGCATTCTGCCAATGGAGTGTTGTCTTGAGAACTTCTGTCAGACAACTCAACCTTCTGATCTTCTGAACAAGTGTGGATGAAGTTAACCCCCAAATATTTACAATTAGACTCAACTAATAGCTTGGCTAAACCTTGGCCTTTAACTAGTTTGGTGGGATTTATTTCAATATCAAACTCAAGGATTTTGGAAATCCACTTGCTCCTTCGTCCATCTATGTCAGGCTGAATGAGAATGTCCTTCACAGAAGCTGGAGGGACATATGCAATAACCCTTGAATGAAGAACATAGATTCTGAAAGCCTTAAGGGATTTCACCAATGCATAGGCCTGTTTATCCATGATGTCATATCTGATCTCTGTGTCTCTCAGTGCTCTGCTAAAAAAGGAAATAGGCTGCTCCAGCCCTTTGACATTCTTTTGCAATAAAACAACTGCCACTGTATCAAAAGAAGCAAAGGAAAAAATAAGAAAATCCTTGGAATAGTTAGGACTGATAAGCACAAGTTCTTCAGTCAATGCCTTTCTGATTTGATCAAAGGATTCTCTGGGCCCAACAGTCCATTTTACTTCATTCCCCTTCTTGAGCATGGTTGTGATATGTTTCACCAATTCAACAAAATTTGAAACAAACCTTCTCAGAAAATTATTTTTTCCCAAGAAAGACTGAACTTCCTTCTTGGATATGGGAAGTGATAGGGATCGTATGGATTCTACCCTGCTTGAATCAATTTTTACCCCCTCATCTGATACTATTTTCCCCAATAATTTCCCTTCCTTCATGGCAAAGAATGATTTCTTGGGATTTAAGGAGAGACCGAATTTCTTGCATTTCAGGAAAACCCTTTTTAAATGCTCACAGTGCTGTCTATATGATCTGGAGAAGACTGTGATATTATCCAGATAGATGACCACAAACTTGTCCCTTTCTCCAACGAAAGTAATATCCATGGCTCTCTGAAAGGTCGCCCCCGTGTTCATCAACCCAAAGGGAGTTTTGGCATACATGAACGTACTCCAAGGAGTGGTGAAGGCTGTTTTTTCTCTGTCTTCGGGCAGGACCGATATCTGATTGTATCCTGAAAAGTTGTCAATCATGGATATCCTTGATGGACCAGTTACCCTTTGTAATATGTGCTCCATTTTCGGCAAGGGGTAATTGTCTTTCTTTGAGCTCCTGTTCAGGTTCCTGAAATCGACACAAAGTCTGATTTCCTCACTTTTCTTTCTCACCAGGACCATGTTGGCCACCCACTCTGAATATCTCAAAGGCACAATGATCTAAGCATCTAACAACTTCTTTACCTCTCTCTCCATGATAGGCAATAGCATAGGATTTATTTGTCTTAATTTCTGCCTAAATGGTTTGGCCTTCTCTTTCAGTGGGATCTTATGCTCAATTACGTTGGTGTCATACATTCTGAGGTCTTCATAGGTCTAGGAAAACACATCAATGAATTCCCTTAATAACTTAGCATACTCAACCCTCTGCTCCTTTGATAGGTTGCTTGACAACTTAACAAACTTTGGATTCCCCTCCATGCCAATATTACACTCAACCACCTCAGCATCCTTATTTGAAACCTGACCTTTTACTGCCACATAATTCCCATAATAATCTCTCTAAAGGAACCAGTTCCTTCGGGATGTGATTGTTGGGCAACTGAACAATGTGATGATCAGCCATTTTGTTCCGAAAAACATGGGCATGAGGCTCTATTTCAGAATCGAGATCTTGATCAATGTGTAATGCAGAGAATTCATCATCTGACTCAAGAAATCTTTTGATTTCGAGATCATCCTCGAACACCTTCCAATGCTTGATATTATCAGGTACAGAGGGCATATATCTAATTTCAACGTCATACCTGAGCTTGGGTGGTAGAGGAGCTTTGAAATTGCTAGCTGACATAGCCAAGGAGTCAGCCATGACATTCTCTTCTCTTGGAATAAATGAAATGTTGAAGGCCAAGAAAAAACTGTCAATGAGGTCCCATACTTTATTTCTGTAACTTCTGAGCCGAGGGTGTTTGTCCTGATAAATATTTCTGATCTGTTGGACAATCAACTCAACATCACCAAACACTGATATCTCCTTAATCCCCATGTTTTTTGCAGCTCTCAATCCCAAAACAAGAGCTTCATATTCTGCCACATTACTGGTAGTTTCAAACTCTAATTTGTATGACAGGTATATGGTTTCATGACAAGGTGACACAAAAACCACTCCAGCACTAGCACCTTCCCTAGAAGAGGCTCCATCAAAAAACATTTTCCACATCGAATTAATTGGAGGAGAATCTTCACCGAGTGTACTGGGATTTCTGATCTCAAGAGGGGGTTCAGGGACATCGGTGAGTTGCAATAAGCTGGATCCTAAATCACTATCCAGGATGAAAATAGGATGATTGGTGGGATCTTCTTCATCACTGATAATGTAGGCCAACTGAGCTTCTCTATATATTCTTCTATGCTCCCCTCTAAAGACTGGAATGGTAGCATATGTGAGGTCCATTTGTAATGTTCCTCTGAGTCTTTTTATCCAAGATCTTGACAATAACATGCCAAACTTGGGAGGAACATCAACCACCATGATATCCATGACCACACTTTTCATCGGCAACTAAAACAAGGTTACCACCAGGTCTTTGATGACCCCAAGACATTGCACCCTCCTCGAATCAAAAGAATATAAATCATGATAAACTTTTGTGATTTCTAACCCGAGTTCTTCCATGACTGTCTTGGGCATGAGATTATGAGATGCCCCAGAATCCATCAAACAATTATGAAGCACCTTATCATGTATGTTTAGGGATGTGTAGAAGGGAGAGGATGAATCATCTCTATCTTCTACCATAGGACCTAAGATGACTGCTGGCTTTTCGTCTTGGAATTTTACTAAGTCTGTGGAATGACAGGGTGGTTCGGGCTGAAACAACTTAGAGAGGGACCTTTTGAAGTCTTCATGCTTGATCAACTCTGAAAGGGGTACAGGGATCCTGATCTTTTGGATTTCGTGCTCAAGGCTAAAGGAGGAAGGGGGCTTCAAAATTTCTCTCACTTCTAGGACATGGTCTTTGGCTACTGGTGAGGGATTTTGAGCTTTTTTTTCCTTGCCGTTGTTTGCTATATATTTAGCAGGCTTCTCTGCTCTGGAGGGTTGATCAAGGATGTCATACTTCCCTTCCTTCTTAGACTGTAGGTTGTATTTATTGGGACTATTACTGGTCTTCTCCCCCTTGCTTAGCTCATTTATTTGACTGTTCATGAGGGACTCCTCGTAGGCAGATTGAGTTAAATGGGGAAAAGGGGAGGTGTCTCCAACACAATGAATTTCAGGGTCAAGCTCCTCTTCTTCCCTCTCCTTATCAATAACAAGGTTGTTTTGAAGGGGGGTTTGAATTTTCTGATCATTCCTATCTCTATCCCTTTATTCCCTCGACATAATCTGAGGAGCATTGTTATTTTTCCTCCTGAAGTTGCCTCTGTTATCAGCATTTGGGACATTCTTGTAACCTTGCTTCCCTTCGAATTTCATTTTCTCCATTTTTGCAGATAGGGACTTCACCATCTTGGTCAATTGATCTACTTGAGGGTGAGATGCATAAGAACCAGAGGTTGAGGCCTCATATATTCCTCTTCCCTTGTCTCTGTCAGATTTTCTTCTAAGCCTGTCAACTGCCAACACATTGGATTCTACTTCCAGGGATGCATCTTGCATATTAGCCAAGGAAGTAGCTCTTTTCTCTCTGAGCAGGAGGCAAAAATCGGGGTCAAAAGCACTAGCATAAGTGATTTTGGCAGAGGCTTCTGTGGGTTTTATCTCAGCAGGGATCTTATTATACATCTTATTGAATCTATTGGAGAAGTCAGAGACAAATTCTCCCTTTTTCTTTTCAGGGATCCAAATTTTGTGATATAATACATAAAATCTTTTTTATCCCCCCACTGCCTCAAGAAAACATCATCTAGATCTTCAATCCTAGCAATAGAACCATGGGTCAATCCCCTAAACCATTTCCTAACCTCACCATCAAGGCTCTGGATAAAAACTCTCATCCAGACATCTTCGTTTTCAATGTTCAGGTTGTCTGCATAAATGTAGAAAGCAACAAGGTGTTCTTCAACAGTGATGTCTTCCTCTCCAGTGAATTTGGGCATATACTTTAGGTAATCTCCAACAAGGAGAGCATTCATGGGTTGAGGTAAGACTAGGGGGGCATATCTAGCAGCCACTATGGCATCCATTCTGTTTATAGGGGGATTAACACCTGCCATAGGGATACGAGGTGGAGGAGAATTGGGAGGAGAAGGTGTTCGACCATGGGAGACTGGAGTTGAGATTCCGAGAGGAAAGGGAAGCAACAGAGGATTCAGAGAAAAGGCTCCAGGTCTTGGGGGAAAACAGGTTTCCCTCTCTGTGGTAGCAGCAACAGTAATAGGAGGAGGGGTGGTAAAGCCCGGGGTAGGAAAATCTTCTAAAGTCCTGGGTCTAGACTAGGCTACAACGTAAGGGGAGATAGGAGTGACAAATATTTATCCTTTCAATCTGAAACCAGGAGGGGAAAACTCAACAGGAACACTCCCAAAATTTAAACTTCGGGAAACTCCAGCAGATGGTAAAATAGGAAAATGAGAAGCAATTATTGGAGTTTCTACAGAAGGACAGTGAAAATCATCAGAAATACTTGTTTCAATAGTAGAGGTACCTTCTCAGAGGGCCTTTCCCTTTTTGATAATTTTCTCTGGGTCAGCTTCAGGCGTTGCTAAAGGAAGCTATGGAGTAGACCTCGTATGTCTGCTTATGGAAGCCACAACTGAAATAGTGAAGTCACCAATGGGTTCACCTCAGTGGAGCCACCACAGTCGAGTTTCTAGGTGCACAGTAGCAATATTTGATGTACTAAGTTCTGATGCACCTTCAGAACTAGTTAGCTTTGTCGTTCAATCCCAGGGAAAATCTTCAATTTCGTCCCCGACAATGGCACCATAAATGTTAGCACCAGAAGTCACCCCTGGATTGCGGCAGAGGTAAGCCTGATACCCATCAGAGTTTATGTCATAGATTGGTTATAAAAGGGGTCAAATGGGTGCAATCTCAAGAAAATATCGTTTTAACTTAGAAAACTGGACTGATATGCACTAGCAGGTGAGGTCTTGGTTTAACTTCAGACAGTAAGTTGTAGTAAGGGTGAGTAGGAGGAAGACTTCAGTACGAAAATGCAGAGGTCTGCCAAGGACATCAAGTCTTTCAACATCCCAAGGAGGAACAATTTAAACACAAGAACTTCTTGAATTTAAATCTCACAGCAATTGAAAGGAACTATAACAAAACTATAATCAAACGTTCATTACAATGCGGCCACAATAATTCAAGTGAATCATTCAACCATGAAATCTTTCAGTATTAGAGGGAAACAAGGGGGAGTAAGGAAGTTGACTGTCACTAAACAAGATGTCTCAAATGTGTTGAAATAATGTAACTGCGAAGAGCATTCTTATTATTTTTTTATTGGATTAAATCCCCATTGTGGATTAATCATGTCATTATTATTATTTTTATTATTAGATTAATCCCCATTGAGGATTAATCAAGTCGGTAATTGTATAAGGACCAAATCCCCTTTTGCGGATTGGTCA
>JASDQU010739896.1:79895-97665 GCA_032191745.1 Picea mariana
GGGATGAGTGGAAAATGACGTGAGGGGGTGAGGGGGTGAGGGGGTAGGACTTAGGATACGTAGGTTAGTTTAGTTTTATTTTTTATGTTTTTAATATTTAATATTTTGTGTTTTTTTATGTTTTTTCATTTTTTAATTTATATGTTTTTTAAATGTTTTTAATATTTTGTTTTATATTTTAATTACTTTTTGTTATTTTTCTTTTATTTAATTTTTGTTTGTTTTAAATTGTCTTTTAATATTTTTAATTTGATTTTAATGTTTTATTTTAATATAAGTTTTATTAATTTGTTTTTTATTATTTTTGTTTAAAGTATTAATTAATCTAAATACTAACTATTTACTAACTTAGATTTATTAACTTAATTAATAATTGATTAATTAATAATTAATAAATTATTAAACTAGTTGTTTATTAGTCAATTTTAACCTATATTAACTATATTAATACTTCTTATTATTTTAATCTAACTAACCTATTGTTCTTTTTGTTCATCCTAAGTCCATTTATTCATGGAAGGAAAGCGGGAGATGCGTACTCAATGGGGCAACAGGACAAGGGAGTGCGTGGATGAAGGATGCAGCAGGTTGATGGGGAATTGAGTGACAAGAATGGAGGGAGGAAGCGGAATCACCTGAGCCAGGATTTCGTCATCACAAGAGAAACGCCAAATCAAGAGTCGAATAATTGAGTTGCCTATAATTATAGAACCCCAACAATATGCACATGTGCATATCGGGGCTACGAAAAGCGGTTTGAAACTTCCTCGCTTTTGGGCCCGATGTGTGTCTTTGGCTGACACGTAGCACCTCCACAAACCACGATTGTTTCCCCGGCCCACTCTACCCTTTTTATCCTGTGCGCATGTTGAAGCCCCAATATGATCGACGATTGTCGATCCGAGGTGCAACAATCTTGACTGTCTAGAATTGTGCGCGTCTTATCACATCACGCCAAAAGGTCACATCGCACCTCCGACTTAGGATATAAGACGATTTGTGGGTTTTATCCCATTCTTCGCCTTTTTTCACCTAGAGGCCGAAAACAAGGAAAAACATCCAACCTGCAGAAATATGTGATAACATTGGGCTCCATGGGGGATAGATTCCTCCCTACGAGGCTCTAAGATATTCTTTAGCAGTTCCAGTCGCCTTCTGTTGGGATATGGAGTCTTTTACTAGAAAAATAAATAAATAGGGAAACAAACAATATTTACAATGGTGAGACACCGATTGCGGCTTTAATCAAAAAATATTTTTAGGAAGTGCCCAT
The DNA here is from genome assembly GCA_032191745.1 of Picea mariana. NCBI lineage: Eukaryota > Viridiplantae > Streptophyta > Pinopsida > Pinales > Pinaceae > Picea > Picea mariana. The sequence continues at coordinate 81,169 of JASDQU010739896.1, forward strand.
TTACAGGGCCACCAAAAAATTCGTCACCCTCCAAGTTCTGCAACCTATAAGTGTTGTTTGGAAATATTTCATAAATCTTGAAGGGACCGATCCAAAGGGCTTCAAATTTTTCATGCTTGCCACTGTCCTATCTGGGTGCATCCCATTTAAGCACCAGATCTCCCAGTTGGAATTCCTCTTTTCTCGCTTTCCTGTCGAAAGCTCACTTGATCTTTTGTTGACGTTCAAATGCTTTGTACAATAGTTTCTCTCTATTTTTTTGGACTTCTACCAGCTAATGAATTCTTCTGATCATATCATCATGCTCTTCCTAAGAATCCTGAAAGAATTTTTCCATACTCAGGGCAAGTTGAGAAGGGAAGATGGCCTCAACTCCATAGACAAGCTGGAAAGGGGAGAGGCCCAAGGACCTCTTTGTTGTCACCTAATCATCCCACAAAGAAAATTTGAGCTTTGAATCCCATGCTTTCTTGTTGTCCTCTAGCAATCCTTTGATGATCTTTATCAAGATTTTGTTAGAGGACTCTGCCAATCCATTGCCTTAGGGGTAGTAGGGGTTAGAGTGGATCAATGAAATTCTGAACTGCTCATAAAATTTGATCAATGGATCAAACTTGAAGGATGCAACATTATCAATGATGATTCTGTTTGAACACCCAAACCTTACTATAATATCCTCCAGGAAACCAATAATCACCTTATGAGAAACAATCCTTGTGGGGATAGCTTCTATCCACTTGGTGAAATAATATGTGGGAGTTCAGATCCATCTGTGTTGACCGCTTGATGTAGGATTAATTTCCCCAATAAATTCTAGGCCCCATTGTTGAAAGGGTCCTGAAGCTAGTACATGCTTCAATGGAAAAGACTTGAGTTGCTACTTTCCTGAGAATTTCTGACATTGGATACAAGATCTGATTTTTACACAGACATCAATGAATAGAGTGGGCCAGTAGTACCCAGCCCTGAGATTTTTGTAGGCTGTGGTTCTCTAGAAGCGATGTCCCCCACACAGGCTTTCATGAAAATCAAATATAATCCTCTGGGCCTCCTGTGGGTTTAGACATCTCAAAATCACTCCCAGAGGGTCTTTCCAATACAGGACTTGGTCAATAAGGCCTTTCTTTTTCCCATACCATTTGGAGGCCTTAAATCCCACAGAAAAAATATAATATCTTTGTACCAGGTGCATTCTGCCAATGGAGTGTTGTCCTGAGAACTTCTATCAGACAACTCAGCCTGCTGATCTTCTAAACAAGTGTGGATGAAGTTAACCCCCAAATATTAACAATTAGACTCAACTAATAGCTTGGCTAAACCTTGGCCTTTAACTAGTTTGGTGGGCTTTATTTCAATATCAAACTCAATGATTTTGGCAATCCACTTGCTCCTTTGTCCATCTATGTTAGGCTGAATGAGAATGTCCTTCATAGAAGCTGAAGGGACATATGCAATAACCCTTGAATGAAGAACATAGATTCTGAAAAACTTAAGGGATTTCACCAATGCATAGGCCTGTTTCTTCATGATTTCATATCTGATCTCTGCGTCTCTCAGTGCTCTGCTGAAAAAGGAAATAGGCTGCTCCAGCCCTTCGACATTCTTTTGCAATAAAACAACTGCCATTGTATCAAAATAAGCAAAGGAAAAAATCAGAAAATCCTTGGAATAGTTAGGAATGATAAGCACAAGTGCTTCAGTCAATGCCTTTTTGATTTGATCAAAGGATTCTCTGGGCTCAACATTCCATTTTACTTCATTCCCCTTCTTGAGCATGGCTGCGATATGTTTCACCAATTCAACAAAATTTGAAACAAACCTTCTCAGAAAATTAATTTTTCCCAAGAAAGACTGAACTTCCTTCTTGGATCTGGGAAGTGATAGGGCTCGTATGGATTCTACCCTGCTTGAATCAATTTTGACCCCCTCATATGATACTATTTGCCCCAATAATTTCCTTTCCTTCATGGCAAACAATGATTTCTTCGGATTTAAGGAGAGACCAAATTTCTTGCATTTCAGGAAAAACCTTTTTAAATGCTCACAATGCTCTCTATCTGATCTGGAGAAGACTATGATATTTTCTAGATAGATGACCACAAACTTGTCCCTTTCTCTAATGAAACCAATATCCATGGCTCTCTGAAAGGTCGCCTCCGTGTTCATCAACCGAAAATGAATTTTGGCATACATGAATGTACTCCAAGGAGTGGTGAAGGTTGTTTTTTCTCTGTCTTCGGGCATGATCGAGATCTAATTGTATCCTGAAAAGCCATCAATCATGGATATCCTTGATGCACCAATTACCCTTTGTAATATGTGCTCCATTTTCGACAAGAGGTAATTGTCTTTCTTTGAGCTCCTATTCAGGTTCCTGAAATCGGCATAAAGTCTGATTTACTCACTTTTCTTTCTCATTGAGACCAGGTTGGCCACCCACTCTGAATATCTCAAAGGCACGATGATATGGCCATCTAACAACTTATTTACCTCTATCTCCATGATAGGTAGTAGCATAGGATTTATTTGTCTTAGTTTCTACCTAAATGGTTTGGACTTCTCTTTCAGTGGGATCTTATGCTCAATTACGTTGGTGTCATACGTTCTGAGGTCTTCATAGGTCTAGGAAAACACATCAGTGAATTCCATTAATAACTCAACATACTCATCCCTCTGCTCCTTTGATAGGTTGCTTAACAACTTAACAAACTTGGGATTCCCCTCCGTGCCAATATTACACTCAGCCACCTCAGCATCCTTATTTGAAACCTGACCTTTTACTGCCACATCATTCCCATAATAATATTTCTAAAGGAACCAGTCCCTTCAGGATGTGATTGCTGGGCAACTGAACAATGTGATGATCAACCATTTTGTTTTGAAAAACATGGGCATGAAGCTCTATTTCATAATCGAGATCTTGATCAATGTGTAATGTAGAGAATTCATCAAACGACTCAATAAATATTCTGATTTCGAGATCATCCTCAAACACCTTCCAATGCTTGATATTATTATGTATAGAGGGCCTATATCTAATTTCAACGTCATACTTGAGCTTGGGTGGTAGAGGAGCTTTGAAATTTCTAGATGACATAGCCAAGGAGTCAGCCATGACATTCTCTTCTCTTGGAATAAATGAAATGTTGAAGGCCAAGAAAAAACTGTCAATCAGGTCCCATACTTCATTTCTGTAACTTTTGAGCTGGGGGTGTTTGTCCTAATAAATATTTCTGATTTGCTGGACAATCAACTCAACATCACCAAACACTGATATCTCCTTAATCCCCATGTTTTTTGCAGCTCTCAATCCCAAAACAAGAGCTTCATATTCTGCCACATTATTGGTAGTTTCAAACTCTAATTTGTATGACAGGGATATGGTTTCATGACAAGGTGACACAAAAACCACTCCAGCACTAGCACCTTCCCTAGAACAGGCTCCATCAAAAATCATTTTCCACATCGAAGTAATTGGAGGAGAATCTTCACCAAGTGTACTGGGCTTTCTGATCTCAAGAGGGGGTTCAGGGCCATCAGTGAGTTGCAATAAGCTAGATCCTAAATCAGTATCCATGACGAAAATATGATGATTGGTGGGATCTGCTTCATCGCTGATAATGTAGGCCAACTGAGCTTCTCTGTATAGTCTTGTATGATCCCCTCCAAAGACTGGAATGGTAGCATATGTGAGGTCCATCTGTAATGTTCCTCCAAGTCTTTTTATACAAGATCTTGACAATAACATGCCAAACTTGGGAGGAACAACAACCACCATGATATCCATGACCACACTTTTCATGGGTAGCTGAAACAAGGTTACCACCAGGTATTTGATGACCCCAAGACATTGCACCCTCCTCGAATCAAAAGAATATAAATCATGATAAACTTTTGTGATTTCTAACTTGAGTTCTTCCATGACTGTCTTGGGCATGAGATTATGAGATGCCCCAGAATCCATCAAACAATTATGAAGCACCTTATCATGTATGTTCAGGGATGTGTAGAAGGGAGGGGATGAATCATCTCTATCTTCTACCATAGGACCTAAGATGATTGCTGGCTTTTCGCCTTGGAAGTTTACTGAGTCTGTGGAATGACATGGTGGTTCGGGCTGCAATGACTTAGACAGGGACCTTTTGAAGTCTTCATGCTTGATCAAATCTGAAAGGGGTACACAGATCCTAATCTTTTGGATATCGTGCTCAAGGATAAAGGAGGAAGAGGGCTTCAAAATTTCTCTCAATTCTGGGACATGGTCTTTGGCTACTGGTGAGGGATTCTGAGCTTTTTTTCCTTGTTGTTGTTTGCTATATCTTTAGCAGGATTCTCTACTCTGGAGGGCTGATCAAGGATGTCATACTTCCCTTCCTTCTTAGACCGAAGGTTGTATTTATTGGGACTATTATTGGTCTTCTCCCCCTTGCTTAGCTCATTTATTTGACTGTTTATGAGGGACTCCTCGTAGGCAGATTGAGTTAAATGGGGAAAAGGGGAGGTGTCTCCAACACAATGAATTTCAGGGTCAAGCTCCTCTTCTTCCCTCTCCTCATCAATAACAAGGTTGTTTTGAAGGGGGGTTTGAATTTTCTGATCATTCCTATCTCTATCCCTTTGTTCCCTCGACATAATCTGAGGAGCATTGTTATTTGGCCTCCTGAAGTTGCCTCTGTTATCAAGATTTGGGACATTCTTGTAACCTTGCTTCCCTTCGAATTTCATTTTCTCCATTTCCGCAGATAGGGAATTCACCATCTTGGTTAATTGATCTACTTGAGGGTGAGATGCAAAAGAACCAGAGGTTGAGGCCTCATATATTCCTCTTCCCTTGTCTCTGTTAGATTTGCTTCTAAGCTTTTCAACTGCCAACACATTGTATTCTACTACCAGGGATGCATCCTGCATATTAGCCAAGGAAGTAACTCTTCTCTCTCTGAGAAGGAGGCAAAAATCAGGGTCAAAAGCACTAGCATAAGTGATTTTGGCAGAGGCTTCTGTGGGTTTTATCTCAGTAGGGATCTTATTATACATCTTATTGAATCTATTGGAGAATTCAAAGACAAATTCTCCCTCTTTTCTTTTCAGGGATCCAAATTTTGTGATATAATACATAAAATCTTTTTTATCCCCCCACTGCCTCAAGAAAACATCATCTAGAGTTTCAATCCCAGCAATAGAACCATGGGTCAATCCCCTAAACCATTTCCTAACCTCACCATCAAGGATCTGGATAAAAAATATCATCCAGACATCTTCGTTTTCAATGTTCAGGTTGTCTGCATAACTGTAGAAAGCATCAAGGTGTTCTTTAGAAATAATGTCTTCCTCTCTAGTGAATTTGTGCATATACTTTAGGTAATCTCCACCAGGGAGAGCATTCATGGGCTGAGGTAAGACTAGGGGGGCATATCTAGCAGCCACTATGGCATCCGTTCTATTTATAGGGGGATTAACACTTTCCATAGGGATATGAGGTGGAGGAGAATTGGAAGGAGAAGGTGTTCAACCAGGGGAAACTGGAGCTGAGCTTCTGAGAGGAAAGGGAAGAAACAGAGGATTCAGAGAAAAGGCTTCAGGGCTTGGGGGAAAATAGGTTTCCCTCTCTGTGGTAGAAACAACAGTAATAAGAGGAGAGGTGGTAAAGTCCAGGGTAGGAAAATATTCTGAAGTCCTGGGTCTAGACCAGGCTACAATGTCATGGGAGATAGGAGTGACAAATATTTATCCTTTCAATCCAAAACCAGGAGGGGAAAACTCAACAGGAACACTCCCAAAATTTAAACTTCGGGAAACTCCAACAGATGGTAAAATAGGAAAATGAGAAGCAGTTATTGGGGTTTCTACAGAAGGACAGTGAAAATCATCAGAAATACTTGTTTCAACAGTAGCAGTACCTTCTCGGAGGGCCTTTCCCTTTCTGATAATTTTCTCTGGGTCAGCTTCGGGCGTTGCTAAAGGAAGCTATGGAGTAGACCTCGTATGTCTAATTATGGAAGCCACAACTGAAATAGTGAAGTCGCCAATGGGTTCACCTTAGTGGAGACACCACAGTGGAGTCACTGGGTGCATAGTAGCAATATTTGATGTACCAAGTTCTGATGCACCTTCAGAACTAGTTATCTTTGTCGTTCAATCCCAGGGAAAATCTTCAATTTCGTCCCCGACAATGGCGCCATAAATGTTAGCACCAGAAGTCACCCCTAGATTGCGACAAAGGCAAGCCTGATACCCATTAGAGTTTATGTCATAGATTGGTTATAAAAGGGGTCAAATGGGTGCAATCTCAAGAAAATATCGTTTTAACTCAGAAAACTGGACTCATATGCACTAGCAGGTGAGGTCTTGGTTTAACTTCAGATAGTAAGTTGTAGTAAGGGTGAGTAGGAGGAAGACTTCGGTACAAAAAAGCAGAGGTCTGCCAAAGACATCAAGTCTTTCAGCAGCCCAAGGAGGAACAATTTAAACACAAGAACTTCTTGAATTTAAATCTCACAACAATTGAAAGGAACTATAACAACACTATAATCAAACTTTCATTACAATGCGGCCACAATAATTCAAGTGAATCATTCAACCATGAAATCTTTCAGTATCAGAGGGAAACAAGGGGGAGTAAGGAAGTTGATTGTCATTAAACAAGATGTCTCAAATGCATATACATAACCAGATAACCAGGGAGTTCATTAAAACTTTACAATTCGGGAGCTTTTCTCTACCATCGACCCATTACAAAATATAAAACCTGAGTATTTATACTCAAAAGAAAATCACAGCAACACACTCGAGTAGCTGCATTGGAGGCATTACATCTGCATGCATCCTGGTAGACTGCACATGCAACCTTGTGTTAGACGCTAGCTCTTATCAGACGAAATCGCATTTCAGGACGTTCTTGCGGATGAATTGATTGGTTGACAATCCCTTTCTTGATTTTCCATTTATGGTGGAGACGATGTTCAACCGCCACCACCAACCTCAATAACTGCTTCATTGGGATCCAGGATGACCCAAGTCAACTCTGCACCTGTGGAGCTTGATGACTTCTATATTTTTCTATCTGGTCCCGAGATGGATGCTTGCGAGGGGGGGTGACAACATACGTGGATGTTAACGATGCGAATAACGTGCTTAGCATGAAATGGCAGACATGAGATAGCCAGTTGAAGGATAACATGGGGGACACACAAGTGGGAGTTGAGGTGTAATGGGATGGAGGTGATGTGGAACGAGGTGGCACATGTGGCAGGAGATGAGAAGGGGACATGTACTAATGGGATGGTTAGTGGAAGACAGATGGAGGGAGTGGAAGTGATGAGGGGTGACCACTTGTCGGCCCGGGATAAGACACTATGTGCACATGCAGATATCGAGGCTGAGAAAAGCGGTTTGAAACTTCCCCTCTTTTGGGCCCAATGTGTGTCTTTGGCTGACACATAGTGCCTCCATAAACCACAGTTGTTTCCCTAGCCTACTCTACCCTTTTTATCCTGTGCACATGTTGAAGCCCCGATATGATCGACGACCGTCAATCTACGGTGCACCGATATTGACTGTCCAGAATTACACGCGTCTTATCACATCGCTCCAAAAGGTCACATCGCACCTCCAACTTAGGATATAAGCTAATTTGTGGGTTTTATCCCCTTCTTTTCCTTTTGTCACCTAGAGGCCGAAAACAAGGAAAAACATCCAACTTGCAAAAAATTGTGATAACAGATCACGTTGATCTCACTGAATTATATCTCGCCTTTGGATGGCACGGTTAACCGCGAAAGCATCCCACGGGACTACGAGTACACTTTGATCACTGCGTACATCCCGAAGGGGATATGCCTAGAGGGAAGCTAGTTGGGATGGATCCCATCCCTGAAGAACAATGATTTCAACCTTGGAGACAGAAATAACTATGCGATGCTCGCACCCCATAGATATTTGGTGAAGACCAATGGGAAGAAACCTCGCATCGTCGCCTAGGCATGGATAAAGGAGTTCGTGCAGTCCACTATAATTAATGTAATGAAGATCCGTCATTTTGGCCGACATAAGGAGGTTAATGATTGTGTTAAACTCCTTCTGTTGTGCTATCATGGTGGATACCTATGGCTCGATAGGTGGATTACTGTGGATTCGATGCTGATCCACTTGATCATAGGACTGAGCATGCAGGGACCCGACCCTCAACAGTTATACCTAGGGAAGGCTTCACACCGCTCCTCGACACAGTGCATAAAGGAGGCATACGAAGAAGTTGAAAAGGGAAAGTGAGGCTACAAGGTAGCCTCTATCCAGGATGGCGTAGTGTGCCTCGCTTGCCAACTTATAGATGGAAAGATCGTCAGAAAGAACCGCCCCACGCAGATCACTGGGTTCGTGGTGGACCTCGTAGGGAAATGCGTGGAAGGGATGCAAATGAATTGGGCGAGCTACCTCATCAACGAGCTTGAGAAAAACTACCGTGAAGCGCAGGTTCAGGGATACGAGTTCCATTTTAGCTGGTTTATTGTGTTGATTGCATTTGTTGCTTGGAAAATGCCGGAAGGAGCAACCTTCCCGAAGATTGAACCATTGGAGCCATTGGAAACTAGATTCTCTACCTTGTGGTACATGAATGATATGTTGAAGCAGTGGTAGTTGAACGTTGTGTTCCATGCCTACTATCAGCAACTGAAGGTTTCCATAGAATTATTCCCTCGCATGACACCACAAACCTTGCACCAGTACAGGTTGATCGCTAAGTTCTGCGCATATCGACATTTCATATATATCATTGCACACATGGATGAGAGCAAGGAAGAATTATAGTCCTATTACAAGTTGAACGTTGAAGACATGGAGGAGATCACCAAGGAATGGACGAAGAATTTCCTTCTCCCAGTTGCAGATGCAAAGCTCTCCAATGGTGATATCATAGGAAGCCCCTTGGTCACTCGGGTTGAGCATGTCAGACATACCAGTGTGAAGAAGAAGAAGAAAAAGGAGGAAGTCCAAGATATAGAGACTGATGAGGAGGACAACGTCTCCGAAGAAAATGGATCTAGCTCCCTAGAAGGAGGAGGAGATGAAGTAGATGGACATAGAGGAGGGGATGAAGGAGAAAAGAAAGGAGAAGGTGAAGCTACACCACAAAAAGATCCCCCTGCTGAAACCATAACTCCATAGAAGAGGAAGGTTTCTCTGCAGAAACCTTCGGCAAGAAAGAATACCCGCGCCAACAAGCTCGAAATAGAGGCCACGCTCATAGAGGACAACATCAATTTAGTCCATGGAGCCATGGAGGATGTGTCTGAAGACATCCTATAGAGATATGGAGCGAAGCAAGACGAACTATATGGCAGGATAGAAAAGGAATTGAGAGAAGTATAGGAATCCATTCGTTTGGTCCGCGCAGTCCCTACCGTGCCTTCCTCATTAGAGACCGTAGAGTTGGGGGATGAACTGGACCAACTACAAAGACTTGGAGATGCAACATAGGCTCGACTTCAGTGAGTCCAAGAATAAAAGGAGAAGGCTACAAAAGCCTTGAAGTAAGGGAAAGAGGAAGTTTTAGAGCAACTAAGAGTTGCACGGTATTGTGCAACCACCTATGAAAATGAGAGAGATGAGTTTCGGACAATGCTCGAGGAGGACAAAGAGAAGATACAAAGAGAGAAGGACCAGTTTCTCGCAAAGCAGACTGGGGTCAAAGAAGCGGTGAATAAATCACTTTGCTCTGTGCCAGGCTTGGTATAGGAGGAACATGAATCAATTGAGGTTCAAGTGGGGAAGCTCGTTGAGGCGATCCAACAATTTCAAGCAAGGATAACAGAGATGGAATTCCAAGCAGTTCTGAGCATTCCGCAGGAGGTGAGTGATGAGAGAGAGTAAGCTGCCAAGAATGCAATTGAAAGGATCATATCCCTCGTATCAGAATGTAAACAAATGAGCAACAGAAGTGTGCAAAATTATGAACCCCTCGCAAAAGATCCAGAGCTTAGGAAACTTGAAGCACAACTATAGGAGGTGCGACAACATGCGCTGTCAGTACAGGCGCACATGAAGCTACTCACTGTGGTAGAAATAATGAAGAGATCATAGGAGCAGTGCACAGTCCAGCAACAGATTACTACCATACAGGGCAGAGCCATGGAGGTCACATAGAGGCTACAACTGGTGTAGGATGAAGCATGCACAATTTTTGAAGATATCGAAGGACAAGGCTCGCAACTAGACCAAGTGGTTGCAACAATGGAACAACACCTAGAAGGGCCTATTATAGATCAAGTCGAGGTAGCTCGAGCTAAGCTTGAGGCCTTTGAAGTAGTGTTTCCCAGATCTGAGTGACTCGGGACGAGTCACACATGAGTGTTCGGGGCCTGTTGGCCCTTGACCAAGTTTTGGGGAAATCGTGGTCAAGTTTGACCATTTTTTGGACTTCGACAGGCTGGTTGAAGATAGAACGCCTAGGCGAAGCTGAGATCGTGGGATCTCACTTGTTTTGTGGACCCATCAAGGGGTTCATTAGGGTTTAGGGGATGTCGGCCCATGGGTTTACCCATGATTAGGCCTTTTTGTAAGGGATGTAAAAGTATAAATAAGTAAGAATGTAATGTAGAAGAGGGAGTATCTAGATAAGTGCAAGGGTTGTGTTGTTGTTAGCTAAGTGCAAGTGGTTTTGAGTTTCTTTGTGAAATAGACTATGTGTGTAAGGCTCTGTGTGTGATAGAAGAGTTGGCTCTATGCCTTGACCTGATTTTGGGAAGGTGGACCTGGTGCTTAGTGCACAGATCACCTGTCCAGTGTGAAGCTTGGCTCTATGGCTTAGTTCACAATAACATATGAATGTAATATATTGAAGACTAATAAAGAAGAAGAAGAAGTTGGTGGACGTAGCCCCACACTAGGGTGAACCACGTAAATATTATGTTGATGGTTTTCTTTGTTCTATAATGTTTATGCTTTGAATATGCTTAGTGCATTGATTGTTATGAATGATATATAGGTCTATGGATGCTTAGTGCTTTATTGATGATTAAATGAATGCTAGATCTGATTCAGTTCTATGTGCTAGATGGATTAGAGTGCTTGATCTTTAGTGTTACTGCACCGATGGTACTTAGGGTTTGATTTTCGATATGAATAAGGTTAATATATTAATTCATTGTGTTCTTAAGTACTCCGTGAAGTGTTATAATCACAGATCTATGTCCCAACTTGGTTACAGACACCTGAGTCCTATAAACCCCCCTACTTCTACCTCGGGTGAGACTTCACCTGCTTCACAGGTGTTGCCAAAAGGGTTGGTAGTTAGGGTTTAGTTGGTGCACTGTTGAAGCGTTGAACCCTGGGTCTACCCCTGTGCCAACACTTTTCATACCCTCAATTGTCATTTAATACCCATACCATTAGCAAAGGAAAACCTACTTTTATACTGTGTGGCCTTTCCTACCAGTGCACCATCTTTGAAAACCTGTCCTTAAGCTTACCAACAAAACCTACTTGTAAAAATTCAACCATTCTAAACTTGAGTTGGCCTAGATTTTTCCTTTAGCAGTCAGGTGCAGACCTTAGGACCAATATCTTCTGGCTCTGTTGCCGAGGAATGGAGTAATGAACTATATTTCCCTGGGAGAACGACAATGATCAGATCTGATCTTTGATGGTGAACAAAGACCATACACATTCAGACTGCATATCATTCACCTAGTGACTCCATGGTTAAAGAATCCAGTGGCAACTCCATAGTTTTAAGAAGTCATATTTTCATATGGAATCCATATTGGCTCGAAGGTTTGCTCCTTTAAATTTCTCTAATGTTCCTGGTTTTCCAAATGTTGTTCCTACTATAGATGAGTGGGGTGATTTCTTGCCCAGATTTAGAGAACATAGAGATGACAACCCCGCTGAGCATTTGCTTGAGTTTCATGAACTCATGCATCAGTGGGGAATACATCATGAGGATGTAATAATGAATATTTTCATTTACTCATTAGAGGGAGATGCTCATGAGTGGTATCGATCCTTTCCCCCTGCTAGCATCTCCTCCCTGGAACAGTTCCATGCTGCATTCGATTAGCATTGTAAGAGGATTTTTTCAGCTGATTTACTTTTTGAAAACTGTTTTGAAGAATTTGGATCTCATATTCGATAGTCACGTATTAGTTCTTTTGGTAGTGAAAATAAAAAGGATTTTTCCGTTGAGGAAGTGGAGGAAGATTCAGTTGCATATGAGTCTTCTTCTTATCCTTTTATTCAAAAAGATGATGTTGGGAATTGCATTAATGATGAAATTGATGATAACAAGGCTTTGGATACATCTTGCATTATTCTAGGTGACTCAGTTAGTCATTGTTATGATACATATGTTGTTCTATGTTCTCATAAAGATTTGATTAACTATGAGGAAATTGATGTTGAAGGTCACAAGCAAGTTTTTCCCCTTCCTTCTGAAATTGTTTAGCAATAGGAAATCTATAAGTTTGAAGATGGAATTCTAAAGATAGAAAGAAGAAAAACCAACAATGCAAAAGACATACCCATTCATTTCAAACAACAAGATGAACAATATCAGGAGTATTTACTGCCCTTTATGGTTGTGAATCACATGAATTTCATGAGTTGTTTCAACGAGGACAGGAGCAACTCAGTCTTGTTTATAATTCATATCTTAGACAACAATAACTTTATCCTCTCAACCAGTTGGAGGCTTTTCATGAGTTTCAAGATCCAATAGTGAGATGGATGGATTCTTATTTTTACAAAATCCCAAAGGTTGAAAGTTTTAACATGATCATCATTTGCAACTGTAAGCACTAGGTGCCTTCCAACTTTTTGTTGCATTTGATATATCCTCTTTGGATTGTTCTAAACAGTGACATGCATAGAGTTACAGTTCTCAATCAAATGTTTTCTTGGTTTCATTGGAAGTGGAATTACACATGATTGAGTTGGTTTTCAACTGAATAAAGTAGGTAGTAGGAGAATAAGCTCATAGTTCGAGCATTTTTAATTTTTAGTTCGCAAATTATTTTTCAATGTGTTTGTTTTCAGTAGCTTGTTTGAATAAGAGACTCCATAGCCCAACAAAGGCACTGGGGTTTAACTGCAGTTTAAAGTTTCAGTAAAGACTCCATAGCCCAACAAAGGCACTAGGGTTAGATTCAATGTTAATTTTCAGAGATACATGGTTGGCAGACATAATAGAGGTAAGAAAAGGGAGGTGAGGGGAAAGTTATTAAATTCAAAGGAACTGATCTATTTTCCTTAGCACCTCACAGGGAAGTGGTATCCCCGATTGGAGCCAATTTTGTAACCTAGGTCTGCACCCCTGCCTCTCCTCTCTCATTTCCCTATGCCTTTGTCAAATTTTTCTCTTCTAGTTGATAAAGTCGGTTTCCCATCTGTTCAATGACCTGGTTTTCCTTATTTGATTGCTTGACTGATTCTTTGCATCGAATTATTTCTATTTTCATTGAAATATAATTGCATGTCTGATTTGAGTTTGAAATACTTGTCATCATGTTTTCCACTAATTGAGCCCGCAACATGCCCACCAAGCCTTTCCTGTGCGCAGGAGACATCTAGGTCTGCCAATTCCTTTGTAAGCTTAGTAAGCTCCCGCAGAGTTGACAATGAATCAGAGCATGCCATGTCAAGCTTGAAATACAAGCAAACAGACGAGTTCAATTTTCAGCTGTCAGATTAAGCAAGATTAATTCACGACCGTCAGATTTCATTGGAGAGAGATAGATGGTGGGGAGGCATTGCAGGGATCGAGAAGCAAATTAAATTTTCTACAAGTTGTGAGCCCGCAATGACTCAGGATTGTTGATCTTGCTAGATCAACATATCAATGATGCATATCGATCCCTCTACGAACGAGAATCTTCTCATTGCGGGGATCAGGAAGGAAATTAATGATAGAGCGATTTGAGTCTCCGCAATCACTCGTGGCCATTGATATTCAAGAAAGGGACACATGTCAAACGATCTCGTACTCTGGGAGGAAACAAGTAGAGCTGAGTGAGTAAAGCACTCTTGAAGGCCAAACTCCCGAAGTAATTGCGGACCATCCAAATCCAGAGGCCACGTGGAGGCAGATCTTTCACTTCAGAGGATTGTAAGAACTATGCATTGAAAACTCCCGAAGCCTGAACATCTGAACTCCTGAAGTGAATCTGGACCGTCCATGAATGAGGACATGTGACGAAAACTCTCTCACTTTGGATATAAGGAACTTTAGAGGATATCGCGAGAAAGTAGAATAAAACTCCCAAAGCCTGAACTCCCGAAGTGAATCTTGGCCGTCCAAATCCAGAGGTCGCGTGTAGGAAAATATCTCACTTCAGAAATACAACTCTCTGGAGGATTGTAAGAACTATGCATTGAAAAGGACCAAAGGCTAAACTCTCGAAGTAATTGTAGACCGTTTATCTCAAATCAACAAGAACCATTGATCTTTGCGGCAGGTAAGAAAGGAATATCAGTTGAAGTACCGAACATACAAAATATCTCAACGAAAAAAGGTGATTTTGGTGGGGTTAAAACACATGGCTGGCATACATTCATTAAGGTAATTAGTAGGTTATAATATATTTCCTTATTGGTATGCATTTTTTGGAAACAAATAATAATTATTTGTTTTTTGTTACAATATGTTCTACCTTTATCTCTCCCAGACGACTTTGACAACAACATAAAACAAATTATTTATGTACTTGGAAAATACATGAGGTAAGTATTGTTTTATAAGGAAAATGTACTTCTTATGTGATTTGTAGCGTAACTTATTGACATATTATGTTTTATCTGCAAATTTATGTATGCCTTGATATTTATTTATTGCATCGACATTTGTAGGTGGCTATCATCAAAAGAAATCCATAAAGAAGATATAAGGTATTGGAAGAGAGAAATTCCCCGACTAATGTGTCAAATGCAACAATATCTACCTCCAACATTTTTCAATGCACAAGAACAATACCTCATACACCATGTTGAGGATATTGAATTATGTGGACCAGTACACACAAGGTCGATGTGGATGGTGGAGAGGCAGTTGAAGTCACTGAAGGCTTTTGTTAGACAAAGAGCACGTCCGAAGGGTTCTATGGTTGAGGGATATATGGTATATCAATGCATGGTGTATATTAGTCAATATCTACCTAAATTAGTAGAAAATATGAATGTGCCTCGCATTTGGCATCTCGACTCCATCAACAAATTTGAAGGGGAGGTCCTATTGTGGAAAGGTAAAATGAGGACTGTGAAAGGTAATTATTAGATGTTGACGTAGATTTAATATATAACACATTTATTAAATTATTCCTTTATTAACGATAGCTAATTAATGATATTAAATTGTTATGCTATCATATAGTTGCTCGAGAGTGGGATGATTTACATTTATACATTGGAAACAACCTTGATTGGATGGAGCATTGGATAAAATATACTGAAGAATACTTTGGTAGGTTATCATGGGAAGGTGTGAGTAAGATGATTAAAACAACGCATCGTCATCGAGATCAATTTCCCGATCTTATAACAAGGGAAGTTGATTTAGCCTTTGGTTTAAAAGATAAACAGGCAAGTTAAATTTTTTACCCACATTTTCCTAGTTTTTTCCCAATTTTTCAATGTATTTGGTTTGTTTAATTTTTGAAATATATATTTAGTAAGTCCTATATGAGAATTATTAATTGGCAATGTATTTTTTACTAGTTTTCCATGTTGCAGTTGAAACATCACAAGGCTATGTGGTGTAATGGTCATAAATTTTGTATCAAAATGTTGGATGATAAGATGAAAACATCGGATTGTGGGATAACTGCAGTGTTTAAGGTCACCAACATTTCCTCTAGAAGTGATAGAAATCTGGAAGAAACCGAGAATAGGTACTATGGCCATTTGGAGGATATAATTGAGTGTGATTTTAATTCCTTTAAAATAGTTTTGTTTGAGGTTAAATGGTACAGGCTATGGATGCATGAACGTGATCCTGAAATAACTGTTATTGAGCATGATAATGGATTTACCATGGTTAATACAAGGGCATTTGAATCGGGTACATAGCCTTATGTTCTTCCAAGTCAATGTGAGAAAGTATTTTACTCAGAGGTACCCGATAAAGCAGGTTGGTCATACGTTGTTAGATATGATCCAAGAGGAATACCAACAAAGTATAATCATTTATCTGAGGATGAAGATAATAACAAGGAAGAAGATCATGATTATGCAGATCAGGAGTAGGTGGCTCATGTAGTTGATGTGTCAGACGAAGAATTTGAAGAATTTGATCATCCAAATGTAGGAGACGACGATCTCATTGACGATATCGATAACTATATTAGTGAAAATGACGTTCATAGGAATGAGCCTTTCACCAATAATGATTTTGAGCCAGATCCTGATACAGATGTTGAGCTAGATGAATAAGAAGATGACTGATATTTAATTGTTGAAAAGAAGAGGTATGTGTTTATATCTTTTATATGATCTTTATATGTTTTTATTTTG
>JASDQU010739896.1:100987-117549 GCA_032191745.1 Picea mariana
AAATGAGTTAGGGATTAAATGTCTTGGGGGCTATGAGAATGGGGGTTTATATGATTATGGAAATTATAAGGTTTAGCCATTATACAAGCAAGGTATTATAAAGTTTAGGGGTTATATTTGTTAGTGGTGATAGTAATTACAAGGGATGTTCATTATAGGGGTTAGGAGTTATAGGTTTTAAGGGTTATAGAGCTTATACTTCCTAGTCATCATAGGAGTTTTAAGATTTGGGTATAATGAGTTAGTTAGGGTTTATATTCATTAGGTGTTAGAATGATTAAGGACTCTATTGATAATACTTTTAAATATTGAAACATAATATTAAATATATATATATATATATATACAAAAANAGGGCACATGGGAGGAGGGCACACGCGGAAGGAGGGAACACGGGAGGAGGAGGGCGCACAGAGAAGGAGGACACATGCAGGGGTACACAGGGGCTCATTAGTTGCACAAAGAGTAGATAGGAAGAGGGAACGCGAGAGGAGGGCACACACAAAAGGAGGGCACATGGGAGGAGGAGGGTGCATGGAGAAGGAGGGCGCATGAGAGGAGGGAACACGGGAGGAGGGCACACACAGAGGAGGAGGGCGCATGGGAGGAGGGCACACACAGATGATAAATATGGTTTGACTTCAGCCCCATAAATTCTTATGATACCATGGTCTTTGAAGATAACCTAGTCTTCTATCGTAGTATTCAGGCTTAACTAAAGTAATTGCTTACACTCTAAAAATAACATAGGAGGGTGATCACCATGAAATACAATGTATGAAATATACATAAACTTATCAAGAGTGGTTTTAAAATCCTCATTCTTTGCACACTTTCTTACTTTTGGTTTCCATTCTATCATAGACATAGGGTTTTCTTGTTGGTCAAACTTGCTAAGGTCTATATGCTCAAACTTTGTAGACTGAAAATACAACATGGGTATACTAAACATTATTGATATCTACAACATTTTAGGGTTGAGAACTGAATTAAATGGTTATGAATGGAATTTGAAATATATTTGGCATAATCATACTTTTATGGAGGTGCTTCAACTAGTGGATGAACTTTATGCATTAGCCCTAAAATTGGTTCATCCACCATATTATCATCCTAATATCCTACAATGAGGTAAATAATTGATATGACTTCTTTGGATAAATCAAGGAAAAATCTATCCTAGAAAGGTAGGGGAATTTTTGGGAGAGTAGCTTTCTTTGGGAAATATCGAGACAATTGTGAATAAGGTTCAAAGATGTGAATTCCTTTGTTAGGGTTTCATCATCTAATGGCATGGAATTCTCAGTTAGGATCAACATTTTGGAAATCAAGGTAGGATTTATAGAGAAAATAGCATGATAACCATCCCTAAATTTCCCAAATGCGTCTTACTGGAGCTTGTAAGGAGTTTGTTTGGTAAGACATGACTCAAAGATAAAAAATATCATAGTCTACATCGACCAAGTTCTCCGTTTTAGAGGCTTGGGCATAAAGTTTTGCAGGAACTATAGGTTTTCTTTGAGTAGTCATTGAGAAAAAAATGAATGATAAAAAGTTTGAAGGAAATGATGGAATTACGAAATACAACTATACACATGAAATTTTGTCATTTTGAAATCGTTATTCATACTTTGAACTCTAGATAACAATTTTGAATGTCAATTGGGTCTTCAATTTCCTTTTTCGAACGTGTTTATCGAACTTTTCTTTGGAAATGAAATCTCATTCCACAAATCTTCAATTGCATATATATATTGAGTGGCATCAATGACATTTTGATCTCTTGAACAATTGTAGGCTTCTGATTAGCTTTATTCAACCATATGATCAAGGTACATTAATTGGTTAATTTTGAGTATTGTCTTATTTGTTTGGATTTTATTGTTTCATTTTCCCATGATATAGTGGCCTTAGCTTTACCTTTATATTATTCTGGCTACTCAATTAATGACCCATTAATCTTCTTATATATCTTAAGACCCAGTCCCCCCCATAGAGTGATCCCCTCCATCAGAGCCAAATATTATTAGCTTACAAAAATCCAACACAAAATACCCCGAGAGCCCTCCCCTCCATATCATTACCTTACAAAACCCCAACACAAAATAATTGCTGCAGTAATATTATGTTTTCCACGAGACTCTTCCAAGACACTATGATTGTGACATTTATCCACTTGATTGTTCTAATTTGATCCTAGGTCTCCCATGCCAACAACAATGTAGGGATCTCTACGATGATAAAATTAATACATATACTCTCTTCAAATATGGAAAAGAATATAAATTAACCATTTCTACTATTTCTCTTTCTCACCCTAGCACATTTCAACAACTTAAAACATGCATAAATGTATATCTTTACACGTTCTTCCTCCAATGGATAAAACCATACCACTTATCTCACAATCCCTATATCTTAGTCCTTATCCAAAACCATCCTCACTACCAATATCCTATAGTCCCCTCATTACAATACCCCAATGCTTATTTCTCCATTTTCCATGCCTCCCCCTCCATAATGTTACCCTATATACTCTCTCTTAGATGAATTCCCCAATGCATATATTCAATCCTTTCTATGCATCAATCCCTTATAGTTGAAAGGCAAATATATTATCATCATTTTTTATTTCATTCTTAAGCATCATGTTCGTAGGCTCAATGCCCCATTAATAATTCTCATTTTCCAGTGAGGTCTAGTTCTTTTGGAATGTGACCTATCACCGAGATCTATGTTAGCACTTACTTTCAACTATCATTCTACTTCAGTCTAGAATTGAAGTTGAAGTATTTCTTATGGTCCTCATAGAGAATCCTCTTTCACTGAGACCAATCATCTCAAGCACTATTATAGCCAGATATCATGAAATTGTTAATAGGATCCCTAATAAAAAACATAAGCACTCATTTTTACAAAAATATAGAGGACAAATGAATGGAGAATCCTTAGATTCCTAGATTAGTAGCCTCACATTGCACTTCTAGATTTTCCCAGGCTCAAATATTTATCCTTACAATAAAATATCTACAAGGAATCATTCAAACTTGGTGAACAAGTCAATTTATAATTCTACATTTAACTCAATATTCTACTTCCAAATGCATGACAAAGTCCATCAATACATGGAATCCATTGTGTGACACTATCACATAGCATTTTTATCCCCTATTATATCTAGAAAATATCATGTGCGAGTGGTTATAACTTCATCAAGCCTAGTACTACAATACATGGAAGTGTTCACACAACTACACATCCAACTCTATATTCCATATCCATATTAGGTAATTATTCTCAAATTTAGTTTTGGATTATTGGTTGTTTTTTTTCTTAAATCGATTTGTTTGAAAGAGTTTTCATTGACTAAGCCTTTAACCACTCTTTACCAAGGTACCCTATTTTCTATCACTCTACTAACCCTAACCCTATTGCCAATGCTAATCCTTGGAACCCTCTTACTAGACCAAGACCTTCTCCCACTCGGTCTCAAAACCGTAAATTCACTAGTTGTTCATCCTCCAAACCAAACCAAGGACGTAACTTCTAATAAAGTCACACATTATGTGACATATTGTCATATATTAAAACATCATGTTGGATCAATCTTCTTAGACCCCCCCATAGAGCCCTCCCCTCCATCACATCTAGATATAATTACCCTACCCAACTAAGACATTTCTCCTTCTCTACATTCAAGACAATGCCATTCAATATCCTAACATCCTTTTCACAAATTCACTAGTTTTTCATCCTCCAAACCAAATCAAAGATGTCACTTCCAATAAAGTCACACATTCTGTGACAGATTGTCACATCTTAAAACATCGTGTTGGATCAATCTATTTAGACACCCCCCATAGAGCCCTCCCCTCCAAAATTATTGCCAACTCGAACCTTTCCTCCATTCCCCACCAACCACTAAAGGCGCTTTCCAAATATGTGAAATTCCAGGATCATGGATTTCCAAACTATCGATCCCCACTCGAACTCTTTGATAGGTCTCAAATCCAGTTCTCCATTGAGCGTCGGGGGATATGCAAATATATGCGACTTATATGCAACTATATGCAACTTTATGCAACAATGAAACTTATGCAACTATATTCAAATATATTGCAACTATACACAACTATATTGCAACAATTTCGTATGCAACTATATGCAACTATACAACATGCAACTTATGCAACTTATGCAACTTATGCAACTTTACGCAACTTTATGCAACATGCAACTTTATGAAACAATGCAACTTATGAAACTTTATGGAACTTATGCAACTTTACACAACTTTATGCAACATGCAACTTTATGCAACAATGCAACTTCTGCAACTATGCAACTATATGCAACTGTGTTGGTACCAAAAACGTATATTGGCACGATACCTTATATTCTTGTTTTAACGAGTGTAGGTACCACCAAATAGGTATCTGTTGGATCTATCTTCCTCGAGTGATGATCAATATATACTAAGAGAGGTTGAAAGTGAGACGTGTTGTACTAGATCTATCGGTTCTAGATAAACTAGGTTGGAAAAGGTAAGGAAAAGATTTCGTATACGCATGCAATTTTTTATTTCCAATGGAAGGTCGTGTAATTATGATGCTGAGAGCATAGGTGACATTGAGTTTCCCTTGAGGTATAAACATCTAGTGCAACGATGTGCACCTAAGGAGCTACCTAAAGTGGACACAGATTTCTTCATCGGTGGGAGGATGTATCACATTTCTCCTTCGTCCTTACATGGATTGGAGTTATTTTCCATGGATGGCATAAAGGTCGGCTATGGAACTGTAACTGAATTGATGGAGTATGTCAGACCATTATACAAATACAATCACCGGTTGATGTTGGTTTGATATACGCAAAGTGTGCAAAGATACAAAGTTGTCGCAAATTATATACAACTAGTCGATAACAATCAAAATAAATGGGCAACTATGTATATTGATGGAAGGCCAAAAGCTACTGGAAACATTGCGGGATTTATAAATAGTACATGACCAGTGGCAACAACTAAGAAACCGAATTGCATATTTGAGGGATGCGAAGGAAATCGTATATTTGTATGTGCAACAAAAACAATAGTTCCAGGTGAAGAGTTGTTGATCGATTACAACTTAAATTGAATAGATGGAGGGGGTGCAAATATGGGGGTAAATATCTTATATACCATTCAACTCAACCTTTGATCAATCATTGTTACAATTTATCGCTGCAATATTTCAAATTTTTACTGCATAAATTTTTTACAGTTACTTTCATAACTCTTGTTGATTAATTTAGTGTGTCAACATCTATCCAGGGTGACCGTGGAAAGGAACCCATTGTGCCTCAGAAGGTAAATGTTAAATACAGTAAAAACTTATGACTACAACAACTAAATTTCAGAAATTTCATTTATTTTTTTTTCTGATATTACTTCAAAATTTCATTTTCTTAATGTTACAGGTGAATTTCATAACTTTTATTGATTGATTTATTGTGTCAACATCTGTCCAGGGTGTCCGTGGCAGAAAATCACCCGCTACATCTATCCAGGGTGACCGTGGAAAGGCACCCATTGTGCCTCACCAGGTAAATGTTAAATACAGTAACAACTTATGACTACAACAACTAAATTTCTGAAATTTCATTATTATTTTTTTCTGATATTACTCCAATATTTCATTTTTTAAATGTTACAGGTGAATTTCATAAATTTTGTTGATTGATTTATTGTGTTAAGTTATGTGTTCCATAAACTTTGTGGCATTAGTTGTGCCATTAAACACTAGTGTATCTTTAATCTCTACATGAATCCACTTAATGGAATTTGGTAGTGTGCATATTTGTGTTAATTAATTCTCATACTCCCTAGGTGTATGAGAATGGAAAAATGCAACTTATGCAACTTATGCAACTATATGCAACTTTATGCAACTTTATGCAACTATGTTGGAACTATGTGCAACTTATGCAACTATATGAAACTACGCAACTATATGCAAATATGCAACTTATCGAACTATATGCAACTATATGCAACAATGCAACTTATGCAACTATATGCAACTATATGCAACTATTTGCAACTATATGCAACTATATTGCAACTATTTCGTATGCAACTATATGCAACTTTATGCAACAATGCAACTTATGCAACTATATGCAACTGTGTTGGTACCACAAATGTATATTGGCACGATAATAAATCATTTCATCAACAACCTACAACTCCCCCTCGTCTAGTTGTATACTACAATTCCCTTTCCCAATATGCTAGTTGGATACTACAATTCACCTTCCCAATATGCTATGGGAAATGCATGACAATGTTGCATCTAAGTATACCATAAATTCTTAAGGATTGTCATTATGAGCCTTGTGGGGGACATTTCGTTGACAAAATCACCGCAAACAAAGTGTTTCATCTGGGATACTATTGGCATACCATCTTCCAGGATGCCAAGAAGTATGTCAGAAGTTGTGATAGTTATCAATGAATGGGTCTACCACTCTAGTTAGATGAGATGCCACTGTAACCACATATTGTGATAGAGCCATTCGAAAAATGGGCTCTTGACTTTGTCGAGCCAATTATCCCCCCTTAAAAAATAAATATGTACATCATGGTGTGCATCGTCTATGTAACCAAGTGGGTTGAGGCCAAATCTTTTCCAAGAACCACTAAGCAAGCAATAACTGACTTCCTCTATGATTAAATCTTGTCCGCTTCAGGGTTCCTCGTGAGATTTTTGCTAACCAAGGAGCCTAGTTTTTAACCCTACTCATTTGGAATATCACTCAATAGTTCAATATCAAACATCAGATGTCCACCCCATACCATCCACAAGTGAATTATGGACAAGTGGAAAGTAAAAACAAGGTGTTAGAAGCCATCATGACCAAAATCATATAACAACATCATAAGGATTAGGTTGACTAGTTTCCAGAATAACTCTAGGCTTACCGAAACACCTAGATAAATACTACAAGGTTCACTCTGTATGAACTCATTAATGGTAAGATTGTAGTCCTCCTAATCGAATTTGAAATCAAGACATTGAGAATTGTGTTGCAAGTAGGGTTGGACCTTTCATAATCACAACACCACTGAATAAATCGGATCAATGAACTTGTTGAAATATTTCAATCCATTTCACAATAGATCTCTCTCGTTTAGCAATGAAGAGTCAAGTGGCACGATAGGTTCATCAAGAAAAAACAATTTAAAGAAGGCGATTTGGCCCTCTTGTTTGATTCCAGGTACAAGAACTTCAAGGGAAAATTGTGTACCCACTGGATGGGCCCATATGAGATTGACACTATCTATGACAATGGTTATGTCAAGTTGTGTACAATTGATGATCACAGGATCTTGATCACGACCAATAGCCATCGATTGCAATTGTACCAGAAGACAATGTCTAAGGAGGAGTTCATACAGGAACTACTTAAGCAAGTTGATGTACAAGTTGTAAGTAAGGTGGTCTCACCACCAACACCTACTTCCTCTTAATTATCCCCATTCTCCTCAAGAAGAAAAAAAGAAAAAAAAAGAGAAAAAAACAACAATAAATTATAGTTATGAAAACATGTTTCAAGCATTGCTAGATCTAGTGATTTTAGAAAACTAGGGTACTAGCTGATGTCACTTGAAAAAAGAGAGTTAATAATCCAATTGCAAAATCCTCTTTGAGACACAATTGGACAAACTACTTGAAAACCAGTTTGCTAGTAGGTAGAGTTTGTTAAAAAAAAGAAAAAAGAAATAAAACACCAAAACGAAAAATCATGGCTCACTATGTAATGAAATTACAAAATACTACAAGGTTGAATTCAATTGTTGTAGTATAGTTTGACTACAATTATCTTCTTTAGAGATAGTTTCCATAGTTTCATGAGATGAGCTATATTTATCACTATTTCAAGCTCATAGGAGACTTTGATTTCATTTATCTTGGCTATTTTTCTTCAAATAAGGTATGAAAATATGGTGTGATTCTACACTAAGAATGGTTTGTCTCCATTTCCATTTTTTAGGATTATACAAGGGATATCATAGAGGATCATTATTCACCAGGATGTGGCAAGTTATAGGCAACGACCAATCCCTTTTGATATTTTTGTATATTTGATAGAACTAAATCAATCCATAGATCATATCTCTAAGACAAAAAAATTTCAAAAGCCATAAAAACTTTGTAGTCCTCATAGGTATCCTAAGGAAAACATATTTTTGGGAATCAAGGGTTATGTTTGACAATATAGAGGCCTAAAATTTCCTTGCTAACAAGATGTCATTCAAACAAAATGGCACTCTAGAGTTCATTTCAATCAAATTATGTAGGATAAGATTAATATGTGGAGACTACTCTATTTTCATTAGGGCCTGATTCCAAGAAAGGTTGTTAAAGTAAGATTCAATTCCTTCCCAGAATAAATTATCTCAAGGATTCCCTTGCAAATTCATCCCAACACATCTTTCCCTATAACAACCTAAGATAATAAACCTGATCCACTATGATATTCTCTAAATATCGCAAGCTATATCTGGGCTACAAATTTGTAGCATAAAGTCACCTTGGGACTTGATGGACCATTACAACTTTCATGAAATTCCACATACCCCTCCACTTGTTATAGTTACATTCTAGATACTCCATAAACATTTGATTACGGTATGACAATATGGGATTAGCCTACCAATCTTTAAAAATCCTCTCTACCTTGTCTCCATTAACCCATCATTTGAAAATTGTAAAGTGTGGTTGTCTAGAAATTGTGATTTGATTTTCATGCTAGCTCCATAATTTATCACTATTTTCATATCCATTTAAATTTCCTTAAACCACCCCTTCCCAAGAGAACTTATTTGTTGTAGATATCACCACACTTTCATATTGGGAATTATGGTTGTCTGAAGTCTAGTGAAAATACAACTCAAATACATATTTTACTAAAACTTTGTTCCTACATCATATTATATCACACTAGCTACAACATTTCCCCTTCACTCCATTCAAAGAATCACTTTTCATTTTCCCAATCACCTTTCATGGTTTGGAAACTACACCAGTTGTGAGTTTTGTAGTAACTAGAGTTCAAAAAGTTGTGATATATATTTTTCAGGCACGCTCACTGACCAATTGCAAAACATCATATCTAAAATCCTGGCATCCTTAAAATTTGTTTTCCAAGCCTATAATCTTATACCTCTAAATTGCAAGTGCCTACTTGTGTGATTTCAAGGTAGAATTACACAGTGATACCCCTCCAACATACATTTCCAAGTTGGAGTTGCATTATCATTTGTAATCACCAGTTATGATTAAGAAATGAAAAGTTTGGGCATGTCACCACTAATACCATTTTTCAATTAAAGTCATCCATTATAAAGCCATTTTTGTCCCATACAATTCTATTACCTTTCCAATGGTATTTTGAAGCAAAAAAGGGGTTTTCATTATTGCAAGTTCCAAATTGTAATTTCCAAACCAATTATGATACACCAACTATCTACATAGGCTTCCTTTTTACAAACTATAAATACCATAAATTGGTTTAAAGCCATCCCGATACATTTTCACCATCCTACAACAATATGTTTCCTTCATTCTCAACAATATAACGAAATCCATTACTCCACATCACCTATATAAATCATTTTGGTAAAGCTACAATTTTGAATTGTGTTCTCATTACTCCAACAAGTAGTGAATAAATGGAATTGTAAGCTTCTTTGAACTTGTCAATATCAATTACTTATGAAAGTTAAAACTACTCCCATTGTGTTGTGAATATGTCAAACCCATTATAGTTGTAAGGTTGTCAACCTTTTACACACCTTGTTTGTGCTTCGTGCACCACATTCAAGCAAAAAAACATGAATATCAACATCTTGGCATTGTCATATCCATTTAGTGCAGTGGAAGCGTGATCATTAGAATTAATATTTGTGTTGTGCTCATTTATTTTTACACCATACAAAACCGAGTCAAGGGTATCTATTTGAAGTTTTTTGCGGGAAGCCTCCTCTATAGTGATTTGAATGTTTAAAATAATTTGATTCGCCCAAATCATACACAAATAAGGCATGGTCATGTTATGACCATGGAGGTCATGCCAATCATTTTTCACTAGCCAACTATTGCTCCATTATATCATCGCTCCCATTTCTCCCATCACAGTAATCAATGTCATAACCTATTGTCATTACCTGCTTTCAAACCGTATATGTTCTAGAACCACCATATTACATTACATATGGTATACCATATTACCATATCACATGTAGTTTTTTTTTTTTTTTTTTAACTTAAAGGAATCGTCGCAAGCCAAACTTTTTTTTTGAACAAGCGTGGCAATAGCGACAAAAGTTTGTCGCACTTTTCCACAGTTTTTTGTTGCACATATAGCATTTGCGTCGTAAGTTTTGTCTCTGCCATCAATTTTCATCGCTATTTCCACGCTTTTGTGTCGCAACTTTCCACAGTTGTTTTTACATAGGCATGGTTTTTTGTCCCTATTGCGACGCAGTTTCATCAGTATTGCGATGATTTATAAGGTAAACCTATCTTGATGGTGATGACACGTGGAGGGATAATTTCATTGTTGTTTCCATGAACACTTGGTTTGTGGATATAACAACGAAAAATAGTCTTTTATTTTGTGGAAATTGCGACGGATAAGTGTGGTAATAACAACGAAAAACCGTGGAAAAATTGGTCATATGTAATAGTGGTAATACTCCAGGAGTTATACAAACTTTGCATATAAATTGGCACCATCGCTAAATCAGATAGGGGAGTTCTAATATGGCAGACAAATGGAACTCTAGTAGGGGCACTAAAGTAGTAGGGCCACTCAGATCATAGATTGCGACAATATCAATGACCACACTTCATTGCGTGGACATAAAATGTTTGAACGTTAACATCCTTGAGCGATCTCGCAATCAAAACCATGGTATTTTTGGAAAGGTGTGTGGAAAATTGTGGGGGATTGCGGGGGTCAGAGTGGTGTGGACCCAAACCACCCTCTAAAACTTCCACAATCACGTGCTTATATGACATTAGGACACTGCGTCACCTCCACTCACACTTCCTCTACCTCTCAACTTTTGCCACATGTTCCCCCGACTACTCTCCATATTACCGATAACCTCCACGTAATCCAAATCCACTCTATCATCCCCTATTGGACACTTGAATCCATGTCTCCTTCCATGACCGCGGGGCCAACGAACTTTCCAGCAAAGCTTTTTGAAAGTACAGATGGAAGCTGATGAGTCTAAATGAAGTGCACTTAACGACCGAGAGCTGAGACACAGACAAAGGATTATGTCTTGGTCTCAGTTACAGATCACTTCAGAAATTCAGTGAAGAGGAAGATCAATTGGAGATCTTCCCATGCAACCAGTTACCCTCCAGAAGCATCAAACAACTCACATGCATGCCAAGACTCGATACATAACTCTATTATGTCACTCCTAGTTTTTCTTCCAATTACAGCTCATCCAACGCATGCATTAGTTCAGTCTCAGAGACAGTAGCAGTTTTTAGTTAATCAATTCCATAATCATTTTAAATTAAATTAATAAGTGGTCTTCTATGTGTGATGAGAACCACTTTGTTGATTAAGTCTAGTGGGAAGTATACATGTTGTACTCCATGCAATGTTTTAGTTAAATTAATAGTTTGTTCTACAAACAATTATCTAGAGTTAGGTCTCAATCCCATACAGACGAGAACCTTTGCAAGTCTGTTAAATATGCACTCTTTGTATGTTTTGAGGGGGGGAGTTATGGAAGGAAAGTAGAAGCAACAAAAGAATTGGACCTGCTCAGTTAATTGTAAAGTTTTCTACCTAGTGAATATATGTTGATGACAGTTGTGTTTTCTTACTCAAATCTTTATGTGTTGATTCTTATATTGAATGAAGATTTTGTGATGTGTGCAATGTACATTTCCTTATTCTTTCAACTATTGTTTTATTTTATCATTTGCTACTTATGCAACATGTTATACAACTATTTTTCAGCTATAGATCCACTATTTTTCAACTTGTTGAATGATTTGCATCTAGTTGTTTGTCTAAGCCTTGAGATATTATTTTAGGTCTTAGTTTTCACACAACAAGTGATTCATTGAATTTCTTGTTTTTTTTCTCTGTTTTTGTCTTTTCATACCCTCAATTATCATTTAATACCCATACCATTAGCAAAGGAGAACCTACTTTTATACTGTGTGTCCTGTCCTACCAATGTACCATGTTTGAAAACATGTCCTTAAGCTTACCAAAAAAGCCTACTTGTAAAACATCAACCATTCTAAACTTGAGGTGGCCTAGATTTTCCCTTTACCAGTCAGGTGCAGACCTTAGGACCAACAAAACCAAAGAGGATAATAGTTCCATACACAGGAAAAGGTGCATATAATGTAGGTGGAACAACAATGCACTCTGCATTTTTTATGCCTTTTAACAAGTTACAGTTTCTTCCACTCAACAAGGAAATGTTATATGCCTTGTCTAAGATTTATGATGAACTACAACTTGTCTTCATAGATGAGACATATTTGATTGGAAGTTGCTTAAAACATGTGCACACCAAATACATAAAACATGTGCACACCAAATACTTTGATATTCTGTGGGGATCTTTACCAGGCGCAACCCATCCAAGATTCTTTGATATTTGAACAACCTATGGTCAATATAAAAACAATGATGCATTAATTCTAGAAAGACAATATAAAATGCTTTGAATTGCATACTATAATGCGCTAGACAAATGGAATATTTATTGCAATTCTGAATAGAATGCGGACAAATAGCGAAACATATGATGAATTAACATATATCAATTCAAGGTGCATCCAACCTGCACCAACATACCCGACATTCCCTTACCTGTTATACATGAATATGGATGGTGCAATGCATAATAGGTACATGCTATCACTCATACCTGGCGATGATATCATCATCAATTCAATTGACCTCAAAGAAGAAAACCATGGCAATGTACCACATAAAGAACATACAACCACTTTGCCTTTCCAACTTGTCCTAAAATTAGACATATTGGTTGAAATATATGCCTACAACTATGATTCACATGATGGATTGGTAAATGGTGCAGATGGAATACTCAAAGCTTATACCAAAACAAAAAAATTTGATGTCCTTTGGATTAAGTTCCATGAGCCACATATTGGCCACCGACAAGCAAACAAGTTGGATTATCTATATGATTCAAACACTGTGCGCGATTGGACACCTATCTTACGAATATCAAAACAAGCATCGACATCGAAAAATACAGGTCGATTGAAGATTCAAAAACAATTTCCAATTAAACTTGCATGTGCATGTACAATCCACAGATCACAAGGGATAACACTTGATAGTGTTGCATTTGACCTTGCTGGAATTTGAATACATGGACTTGTATACACAATATTGTCCCGTGTCAGAAGTATAGACTCCTTGTATTACTAAGCACTCTAACAAAAGATAACTTCAAAGTCAAACATAAAATTGATATTGAAATGAAACGCTTTAGGACTAGTGCAAAATGGCATCTACAGTATGATTACCAATCCATACAAACAAAGTCATCTGTATCAATTATTTCACTTAACGTGCACAACCTACATGCACATATGGAGGATATACTCAATGACTATGAAACAATGCAATCTGATATTCTATGCTTGCAGGAAACATACATGACATTATGCATGCAAAACAAACAATTTCCAAATCACATTTACATATCAAGTTACATTACACACGGGGTGATGATATTAGTGAAAAAACATGTAACAATTTTGGAGCATATGCATTTAGAAGAAAACAATGTTGAGATGGTGCTCGCAAAAGTAATTTTCCATGAATCAGAAATTGAAATATTGAATCTCTATGCTGCTCCGCATGCAACATTCTCCAACATACTAAATGGTCTTCCAAATGCATTAGAGAATTTGCATCTGAACGAAACCATTTTCATTGTAGGAGACTTCAATATTAACATGCTACAAAATAATGCCAGAACAAAAGAATTGGAAAACCACATGTGCAGATATAGTCTCCACTTTCTTTTGGATAAGATCAACCATGTACAAAACACACTTAGTGACCATGTATGGTCAAACATGCCCATTTCCCAATACAACCTCTTTATCTTAGACACATACTGGTCTGATCACGATACAATTAGTATTGTACTTGAATTATGAAATATACATCAAAAATATTGCAAAATCACATTTCTATGTCTCAAAGCATATCTGTCTAGCTTGTCGCACAAAACCAAGTTATCCAACTACTTAGTTTTTCTTGGTTTTTAATTGCTTTTGGACACAAAAAATGTTTATATATACACAGACATGGATCAAGAAAAAAAAATAGTACATTCTTCTAACACTATCTGTTACTCTATTCCTTTGATTCTAATTTATTTATCATATGTACATATTCGTTATTTTTTCCTTACATATCAACTCATGTTCATGTTCATTGTGTTTTTAACTTTCCTTCATTGAAACGGACAGGGAAACCGGACAAGGCAAATAACTCTTAACCAAAAATGTAGAAGAAGACATACAAAGGTGCATACTTCTACCCGTATTCCATATCCAATTGTTTTTCATTTACTCTTTCTATATTTATGATACTGGTTTGCAACTCTTTTTGTTTTTTTTTTCCTTAGATACTGCATATATTCCTATATATTAACTTATCTTCATGTCAATTGTATTTTCTGTGCGGTTTCCTTGAAATAAATAAAATTGTAATCCATTTTTTTTTTCATGTGTTTCTACGTAGTAACTTGCCTTCATGTCCATTGTATTCTCTGTGTTGCTGCATTGAAAAAAGAACAGAGTAATTGAACATGAGGATGAAGCCTTATGTGCCACAACTGAGAAAGCTGGAGTATAATCTTCCAAAAGGTATGCCAACAGTGGTGCCGTAGAAAATACAATGCATATGCCTAATGCACATCCATATCAATTATGAACAATATGCACATGTTCATAAACACTGTTTCATAAGGGACATGGGCATGAGTAGTGAATCATCGCAAACATCAACACAATGACAAGGCCGTAGGAAAGGATTCATAGATTATGCTCTTGCTATGTTTGGGAAACAAATATCCTCAGTTATTTATTCTATTATGCCATGGTATAGATGTTTATGTAATTTACACCACTTGTTTTTTAGTTCACAAGAACTATCGACAAGTAGAAGTGAAACCTCATCATAGTGCAAGGTCCAAATAATAAATTGTCATCATGAATAGTGTCTCAAGTGTCTCATTTTGGGTGCAAGTGTCGCCAGTGTCACAAACATCATATTTCCATCTTGCCTATGTCGTGTCTCTAACGACATCACAGGGACACTTAAGACACCTTCAAAGACTGGTTTAAGAAGGAGAAATCATGTGACAAAGAGTACCAAGCTTTTTCCATGAAGAAAACCACTTAAAAATGATTTTTGAAGGGCAACGCTCCCCTACCCACTGTCAGGGAGCCTTAGCGCTCCCTAGCCTTCTTTGGGGGAGAGTTTCAACGCTCTGTGCACCCTTTTGGGGGAGCGCTGGCCTGATTGAGAAAATTTTGGGGTGTTGAGGAGAATTAGGGAAAGATCCCCCTTATCTTGGAAATCAGTTGGATTCAAATATGAGGTCAAGGCTACATCTTAGGGAGGATCCACAACTGATGGAGAAGGATCCTCAACCTATCCCAAGAATCTCTAAGGTGGTTGGGTCTCTCCAAGCTTATATAAGGAGGCCTTCTCATGGTGAAAATATATGGAGAAATTGAGAAACATCTAATTTCTGATCTCGTAAGGAAGGAGGGACATTGAAGGCATCAAACTTATGATCTCATAACGGAGATATCATTGAAGCATCATCATTTTGTGTGTGGATTATTTGAGCAAAGGGTTGGACAAGGAGAGTTGGGAGAGGCCGATGCACCTTCATCAAAGGTCTGTA
The DNA here is from genome assembly GCA_032191745.1 of Picea mariana. Lineage (NCBI taxonomy): Eukaryota > Viridiplantae > Streptophyta > Pinopsida > Pinales > Pinaceae > Picea > Picea mariana. Next base: position 116,985 of record JASDQU010739896.1, read on the forward strand.
AGTATTCTCTATTGTTCTCATTAATATACATATGTGCTTGGGATGTTTCTTTCAAGGTTGAGTTTATTCTACATGAACTTGTCTCTATTAGATATATCTGGTTTCAAGCTAATCCTAGTAGAATAGGAAGCTTGTTCTGTCTTTGATTGGATTGCAGGACTTGTCAAGGAGATTGGGGATCAAGACTCAACTCAGACTGTGAGAGGACAAACATTGTTAAAAAGGTACACCTTTCTTCCTCTTCTCTTTACATTAGTTTATCTAGGTTTAAAAGGATGTCAGTGACCAACGTTAGCACCCTTTATGTCTTGGTCTTAGGATTTTAGATCCCAAGAGAGAATCCACTTGTCTGCAGGGGGATTTCTTTGTAACAGAAATTGGCGACTCCACTGGGGAATGGAGCTTTCAGTTTTGGTTTCCTTCCTTGGTCTTGTTTTGAACCTTGCGCACTTTTATATCTTATTCATACTATGTTTCTGATTCTTAGATGTGTTGTTGGCTTTTGATTCATCCTATACATTGAAATTTTGATTTTTCTTAAGTTTTTTTTTTTTTTTTTTGGGGA
>JASDQU010739896.1:117761-132688 GCA_032191745.1 Picea mariana
GTGCCCTTCACACTAGAGCGCTAGTGTTTTTATGCTCAAAACCCTTTTGGGAGTTGATCTCAAAGTCTAATTTTTGTTGTTTCATCTGATTAAGGTTATCAAATCCCAGTGTGTCTTTGTTTTTGCCTCCAAAAACCTAATTTCTAAGAATTCATGATGCTTTTTTTGGGTTTGTAACATCTCTTTATTCTTTACTTTGAGTCACTCTTCTTCTTTCGAGATTTGGAATCGATTTACTACTTTCTCCTTTATCTGTTGGTATGAAAGTTGTTGTAAGGAAAATCAGAGATATATGCACTATTCCATTTGATATTTGAGGTCATTTTCCCAAGAATTTCCTAGTTGTTCATCATCCATTAACCTTCTCCTACCTTCACTAGCAATTTCACTAATGTTTATGCATTCTGGGCGAATTTTTTGCATTTTTTTGGCTCTTTTTCTGAGTTTCTGGGAAGACCAACGCCTTCCTGTAGGCCATACTAGAGTGCCAAAGATCCCCTATAGTGTCTTAGGGAGCATTGTAACACTCTGTGCACCCTTCTAGAGGAGCGGTAGTCTGTTTTTTGAGAGTTTTTGCCTTCTTTTGCTCAGTCTTTTGCAACCTTTTTTGCAAAGATCTTTACCCAGAGTCTGTGGTTGGTTTGTGAATTTGTTTGGATTGGTTTTTGAAGGTTTTTTATGCTTATCACTCCCTATTGTATTGATTGGAGCTTGAAACCTTTTTCAGAAATGTGAAATTGCCTTTTCTAGCTGCTTTTTTGTCAGGATAGTTTTGAGTGATTTCTCTTTCTCCCTATATTTTCTTGGATTCTTCTTTGCATTTTATTTTTGTTCCTTGAATTCTTGATTTGTTGTAGAATCCTTGATGGTGTTCTTGTTTGTTAGAACAATTTTTTACTTGTTTCTTTCATACCTCACTTCCTTGAGTGCATGCTTTGTTTGTATCCCTTTTGCTTCGTGTCTTTTGCATCTGCATAGGACTCTTTCTCCTAATTAAAAGTAGTGGAGCTTTGAAGGGTTTTGTATTTATTTTCTGTATACATCAGAATTGAACAAAGAATATAGATGCATTTTTTCTTTTGGGTAGTGAAACTAGCTTGCATTTGAAGTAGTGGAATTGCATGGTTTTTGGCTTTTTGGGACATTGTGCATCTGGAATGATGAATGTTTTCTCTTTCTCGTAGTATAGCTTTCATCGAAGTGAAAAGATTGCATATTCATCTCTTTGCATCACTTTCGAGTCGGTCAAAACACCATATTGTCCACGCCATTTTTCTTTTGAGTAACAACAGCCTTAAAACTAAAGCGCTAAACTAAAAATTGATTCGACATTTTTTATATTTTCTTGTAGCAAACCTACATTAGATTAGTTGTAGGACTTTGGAATAGGCGTGAAAGATAACTTTACAAAGATGCAAACAAACATAGAATCTTGTGTTAGGGAGTGGTGAAATCCAATTGCTACATTTTGTACTGGGAAGCCCTTCTCACACAAGGGTTAAACCTGAGGTCGCATCGAGACTAGTAGAGTTACTCACCTTTCTTTGTTGGTCTTGGTGTAGAGATTGCACGTATTATGGGGGTTTCTTGAAGGTATACCCACAATGATGAGTGGAAGCATTTCAAGTTGATTTCGGGCTAGATACCTTGCCCTTGCACATGGATCAGACTGTCGATTGTTTCCCTAGGCATCGCTGTTGTAGTTGGTAACCTTAGTGGCCTATCTCTTTAGGGTATTTACACAAGGTGACTGTGGAGGGGAAAGTCTTCATGGTACCTGGAATCGACGTTGGCCAAACTCACTCGAGCTCCTTGGAGGTTATACCCATGATTATGTCTGGGAGCTTGCACTAGGGTGTAAGTCAGTTAAGAAGGTCGTCAACGTAACTTTTCCACCCGCTCTATCTCATCCCCTTCTTACTTTATTTCCACAACGTTGGATTTCATCACCAACTAGTGTGCTCATTGTGAGAAGGCTTTGTTTGCTTGCTTGCTTACCATATTTGTATCATGTGTTGTTTGTTCTCCCTAATAGAATCTAGTCTGGATCTTTATTCTTATGGTGTCAGTTTCCAGAATGACCAATGATGGAACCCCTTTTCCAGGGGAACCCTTTGTTTTTCCTTCTTACGAAAACATTGGTCCTCCTTACATCGCTACTTTGAGCCTTCCAGGTCTCACAATTGGGTTACCGGTACAGTTTTTTTCCACTCTGGTGATCTCGAATGCAGGTGATTCAGATGTAAGCACACCACCCACACATCAACCTCATGTCGACATTTCTCCTTCTTCACCTATCATGTCTCCTTCCATTTCTCCTTATTCACCTATCATGTCTCCTTCCATTTCTCCTTATTCACCTATCATGTCTCCTTCCATTTCTCCTTCTTCACCTAGTGAAATCTCTAAAGCGAGTACCTAGGTTGATAAGAAGAAGAAGAAACAGAAAGAGAAGAAGAAGAACCAGAAAGGGACCAAGCCCCCAACTACATCAAATGTTGGATCCAAGAAACCAACTATTGTTAATAGTATTGGGAGTGTTGATGAGGTCAATAAGATTAAAACGAAGAATCTGAAACCCTGGTATTCCTAATGGTCTTCCACGTCATCAGTACCCACTGGACATGTTGGTGACATCCCATCAACTAGTGACATTATGGTTGGTAAGAAGAAGAAAATTGTCAAGTTTCCTTGCATGTTATGCAAAGGTGATCATTACTCTCACTTTTTTCCTCGTATGGACAAGGCTTCTTCTCCTTTGGAAAAGATTCAACTTCCAACTGGTTATCGTAAGATTTCCCCCAACCCATCGTTAGTTTATGGACTGGTCAATATGGTTCCATACCTGGTCAGTCTGGTTGATTAGGTGGTCAATTTGGTTTCATCCTCGATTGAACCATTACCCAAAGTAGTTGATCCAATTCCGTCATCGATCGACCCCACTTTTCATCTGGAATGTGAAACCCAAGTCATTGATCTAGTCCTATCCTCGGTCAGTTCCACCCTTCATCCGAAGAGTGCAAAGTGAATGATCCAATCCCTTCCTTGGTCAGTCCCACCCTTCATCCGAAGAGTGCCAAAGTGACTGATCTAGTCCCTTCCTTGGCCAGTCCCACCCTTCATTTGAAGAGTGCCAAAGTGGTTGCTCCAGTTACATCATCGTTCAATCCCACTCTTCCTCTAAAGAGTGTCAATGTGGTCGATCTGATCCCATCATCGATCGATCCTACTCTCCCTATAGAGAGTAAAACTGATACTACCCATGTTTTCCTTGTTGATACAGAATCTACCGTGCTGGGGGGCATTCCTCCTTTTCCCACGAAACCCCCTCCAAGAAATGAGGCCATACTTTTTGATTGGGGTGTGCTAAGTGGACCTTGTCTTCCCTCTCACATTCCTTTCCAAATTACAGTACAAGTTTTTGGTCGGGATGTTCCTCAGACGCTGATAGATGAAGGTGTGTCCGTTAGTATTTTGTCCTCTATTGCTTGGCAAGATTTGGGTTGTCCTCAGCTTGCGCCAGTTACACACAATCTGTTAGATTTTAACAGAAGAACCAACCAACCTTTAGGGACCCTTCCTCAATTTCCCGTAACTTTGGGAGGGAAAACTGTCTTTATTGATGTCATGGTAGTCCAAGAACCCTTGGATTTCGCTTTACTCCTTGGGCAGGATTATGTCTATGCCATGAAAGCTATTGTGTCCACTATTTTTCGTGTGATATCTTTCCCTCACAATGGAAGAATTGTGACTATTGATAAACTTTTATTAATTGGTCTTGACTGGATTACCTCCCTAAATGGTTCTTATATGTAAACAGTATCGTCAACACCACATGTCAATTATGTGGCGTTATCTCCCATGACTTCAACTCTTGATGGTTTAGATCCAGTAGTTGACATGGTGATCTCTTCGATAGGGCTATTAGAGCCAGATCTCCCTACCCTTATCGAGGTCATCGACATGTATTCCTTCCAGAGTGCTTCTCTTCCATCTAGTGAATATCTCTTGGAAGCCATGATTGACGTTTGTCCCTTGACATGTGTTCCTTCCAGGGCATTATCCTCTTGGAAGCCATGATCAAGCAGATGTTATGAGCATAGCTTCTCTTCTCTGTGGAAAGCTCATTAAAAAATGAAACAACAACTAGAGCATAATTTCTCTTCTCTGTGGAAAGCTTGTTAAAAAATGAAACTGAGGTCACGAGCATAGTTTTTCTTCTCTATGGAAAGCTCATTAAAAATGAAACAGAGGTATTGAGCATAGTTTTCCTCTTTGTAACAAGCTCGTTAAAAAATGAAACATAAATATGGGGATTGAACCCGATGCCTTGAGCATAATTCTTTTCCTGTGTCAAGCTCGTTAAAAAATGAAACAGTCACCTCTCCCTTCGAGTCGAGTCTTTCGTTAGGTCTCATGTTTGAACCTTCATTTCATCCACCCTTATCCTTTTTCTCCATCTAGTACATAAATTGGTGAGAACTTCAAAGTCGAGGAATGAATTGAAGCTTGGGGGGGCATGTATCCAGCTTTTGATTATCGTTCTGGAGTTAAACTACTAGCTTTTCAAGATGGGGGCAGAGTACCAACCATCCATGGATATCCCTACCTTTGGAAATTACGTTTGGAATTTACAAGCATAGTTTAATTTTGTTTCAAGCTTGTGTAAAAATGAAACCAATACCTAGCTTAGTCTTTGTTCTTTCTCGTGCTCGTAAATACATGAGAATAAGTTACCGATCTTAGTCTTTGTTCTTTCTTGTGCTCGCAAATAAATGAGAATGTAACCGAGTAGACTTTTATCACTTTTTCGGACTCGTAAAGGTTATATGAAAAAGGAACCCCCTCGAGTCGTCTTTAAGCTCTTTTCAGACTCCCTAAACGTGAAAAGATTGCCGAGTGATCTTGTTTCCTTTCCCACTCATTAAAAGGTTTGAAAGGGCATCTTTTGAGTAATAATTTATCTCTTTTTCGGCCTTGCGAGACTAACATTATGAAAAAGGACAACACTGGAGTCGTCTTTAAGTCATTTTCAGACTCTCTAAATATGAAAAACCACTGAGTTTACCTTCTCTGGACTTGTTAAACAATCATAAATTGAAGGCCCCATATGGAATCGAACCCTTACTTCTTCCAGTTCGTTAAACAAAGGAAGAGGGACTTACTGAAGGTAAGTTATATCAATCATGTGTTACCCTCCTCGAGCTCGTTAAATCAAAAAGAGGTACTTGTCTATCTGGATGGGGGAAAAATTTGAAGGAATCAAGCCAAGCAGTTTTTGAGAACATCACCAGTCACCTTTACAGTCGCCCTTGAACATGACACTTTGTCTTTGCACGTATTTTAATCCGTTGAACCTCTACACTAAACCGATCCTCTGATTTTTCTTACTCCTTTGGGTCACCCGACGAAAGTCACAGTATCCACTGCATTATCGTGTTTTGGTCCATGTCATGTTTCTGTTATCGTGCCTCAATGTTCAAGGAAAGTATCTGCCTCGAGAGGCAACCATCACAAATTTCTGTTTCAATACCCATGTCAGTCCATGTTCATTTGATCCACCAATTTACATCTCTATGTCTGTTTCATGTCATTGATGGGGGATACATCAAGGCCCTCCTTCGACGAGTCTATTCCTATCGACTTTAGCACATTATCCAGGAACTAGACTTAGAAACCAGTTAGTACCTTGGGACCTGCATGCCTCAATGGTAGGCCTCCTCACATCTGACAGTGGGTTTACATCATTGACCTATGATTGGATGATTCCACGGATGTTCAACTTCAGCTCATCTATTCACATTCTCTGGAATGTACTAGGGTACCTTGGTAATCATTGACATCAATGGTGATTTCCCTCGCACGTGTTAATGGTTTACCTCATTGACCGGTAATCAAGTGGTTTCTGCCATATTCGACATCAGGACATCTATTCACATGGTTAGATTCGTACTACATTAGGATCGGTAAGAAGACCTTGGGTTGAGTAATCACTCTAATATGTACTTTACCCAAGTTTCGATGGAGTTTCTCTTGAACATTGACACATATACTGTTACATAGATCCACTTTGTATTGCTATGTGGCTATGTCTTATCGTCTCGTAGATCCACTATGTATTTTTTGTGGCTATGATTAGTTCATGTCATGGGATTATAGATCCACATTGTATCTTCAGTGGCTATACCTTTTTGTCAATATAATTATGGATCCGCCTTGTATCTTATGGCGGCCATACCTTGCAAGTCTTTATCACCCAAGCATAGGTATGCCTACCTTGAGTGTGAAACATGTCATAATATTTGTTTGATGGTTGTGTGCAACTTCTACCAGGTTCTCTGAGTCCATACGCTTGCTCGAAAAATTCTATAAAGTACTTCAATCATTAGTTTCTGTCTTCTAACTTTGCACTTTTGGGGGGCAATCTATTACACATCAAAATTACTCACTTCAATGATGACCTATTATCGTCATGACTAGTGTCGCAAGTGTCGTATTTTGGCCACAAGTGTCGCCAGTGTCGCAAACATAATACTGCCATCTTGCCTATGTTGTGTCTCTAATGAAATCACAGGGACACTTAAGACACCTTCAAAGACTAGTTTAAGAAGGAGAAGTCATGTGACAAAGAGTACAAAGATTTTTCCATGAAGAAAACCACTTAAAAATGATTTTTGAAGGGAATCTCTCCCCTACCCACTGTCAGGGAGTGCTAGTGCTCCCTAGAATTCTTTGGTGGAGTGTTGCAATGCTCTGTGCACCCTTTTGGGGGAGCACTGGTCTGTTTGAGAAAATTTTGGGCTATTGAGGAGAATCGGGTAAATATCCCCCTTATCTTGGAAATCAGTTGGATTTGAATCTGAGGTCAAGGCTACATCTTAAGGATGATCCACAACTGATGGAGAAGGATCTTCAACCTATCCCAAGAATCTCTGAGGTGGTTGGGTCTCTCCAAGCTTATATAAGGAGGCCTTCTCATGGTGAAAATATATGGAGAAATTGAGAAACACCTAACTTATGATCTCATAAGGAAGGAGGGACATTGAAGGCATCAAACTTATGATCTCATAAGGGAGATATCATTGAAGCATCATCATTTTCTGTGTGGATTATTTGAGAAAAGGGTTGGACAAGGAGAGTTGGGAGAGGTTGTTGCACCTTCATCAAAGGCTTGTAAGTATTCTTTATTGTTCTCATTAATATACATATGTTCTTGGCCTATTTCTTTCAAGGTTGTGTTTATTCTACATGAACTTGTCTCTATTAGATAAATCTAGTTTCAAGCTAATCTTAGTAGAATAGGAAGCTTGTTCTATCTTTGATTGGATTGCAGGACTTGTCGAGGATCTTGGGGATCAAGGCTCAACTCGGACTGTGAGAGGACAAACATTGTTAAAAAGGTACACCTTTATTCCTCTTCTCTTTACATTAGTTTAGCTAGGTTTAAAAGGATGTCAGTGACCAACGTTAGAACCCTTTCTGTCTTGGTCTTAGGAGTTTAGAGCCCAAGAGAGAATCCACTTGTTTGCAGGGGGATTTATTTGTAACAAAGAGGTATGGTTACAAAACTCTAATCTTCATACTTTATCTAATTTGTACATATATTGAAGCTTGTCATATTTTAGAATATGCTTTCATATAAGAATGGCAAGTCATAGTGTATGTTGAGCTCTAGCTATATTTCTGAGAATTTTTTTCCCATAGTTGATGTGTTTCTATCGCTTGATAATTATCAGACTAAGTGTTGTTGTGTAAGGCATAGAATTCTTTGCTCCCTTTCTTTTTCCTCTTCTATACTTACCCGTTTTTCCCTTTTCTTCTTCCCCTCTATTATCCGTTTCTAGTTCTATACTTAGTCACATTTCTATGCTCGCGGGTTCCAGGGGTGGTGGACTGAGAAATTATATATCCATCTATATCTTCACATCACGAGTCCGACCGATCGCCATTTGTTTCCATACTTAGCCAATTTTATGGCAGCGGGTTCCCAGGTAGGCACTATCGAACTCTCATGCCCCGTGTTCGGGGTATACATATTGCACCCAAAACTTCGGTGATCTACAATTTGACCCTGGACTCCTCCAACTCACAAGCCTCGCTCTACCTATGATGACTTCATTTAACTGCCTCGCCTTTCCATACTTGGTCGATTCTTCAAAGTTTCGCGGGTTCACAGACTCCCGGGTTCACAATAGTTTCAAAGCATTTTTCGTTGCCCTCCATCCCCGCCACCTTCGCCCCTTCCCAATGAACATTAATTATTCTTTTACTAGTGACATCTCACCACACAGGTTCGAAAATATTGGCATTAACAAGCGGAAACCTCGATGACATCTCCCATTAAAACGCATTAATGGGAGAATATTATGGAATCTGATGAATTTTTTTGTGTCGATCTTGAATTGGCAAAAAATTGTTGGTTGTTTTAGTTTCTTTAAGGCATCATCATAGTAAGAATGCAATATTGTGCTAGCTCACTGTCATCTACAAAGGTGTTGACGTGATGTCCCTCTTTAATATTGTGCATATATTACAGCTTGTCACATTTGAGAATATGCTAGCATATGAAAATGTTAACTCATATATACAATATCTCTTTAAACTTGAACTAGGGTCTATTGAGCTCCAACTATATTTCATGGTTGAGAATTTTTTTCCCATAGTTGATGATTTTCTATCGCTTGATAATTATCAGACTAAGTGTTGTGGTGTGAGGAATAAAGTTCTGTTCTCCCTTTCTTTTTCCTCTTCTATACTTACCCATTTTTCCCTTTTCTTCTTCCCATCTATTATCTGTTTCTGGTTCTATCCTTAGTCGCATTTCTATGCTCGCAGGTTCCTGGGGTGGCATAATGAGAAATTATATATCCATCTATATCTTCACATCACGAGTTCGACCGACCGACGTTCGTTTCCATACTTAGCCAATTTTATGGCCGCGAGTTCTCGAGTAGGCATTATCGAACTCTCATGCCCTGTGTTCGGGGTATACATATTGCACCCAAAAATTCGGTGATCTACAATTAGACCCTCGACTCCTCCAAAATGAAAGCCTCACTCTACCTATGATGACTTCGTCTAACTACCCCGCCTTTCCATACTTAGTTGATTCTTCAAAGTTTTGCGGGTTCACGGACTCCCGGGTTCACAAAAGTTTCAAAGATTTTTTCTCTCCCCTCCATCCCCGCCACCTTCGCCCCTTCCCAATGCACATTAATTATGATTTTACTAGTGACATCTCACCACACAGGTTCGAAAATATTGGCATTAATAAGTGGAAATCTCAAGGACATCTCCCATTAAAACGCATTAATGGGAGAATATTATGGAATTTGGTGAATTTTTTTGTGTCGATCTTTAATTGGCAAAACATTGTTGGTTGTTTTAGTTTCTTTAAGGAATCATCATAGTAAGAATGCAATATTGTGCTAGCCCACTTTCATCTACAAAGGTGTTGATGTGATGTCCCTCTTTAAAATTGTGCATATATTATAGCTTTCCATATTTGAGAATATGCTTGCATATGAAAATGTTAACTCATATATAGAACATCTCTTTAAATTTGAACCGGGGTCTGTTGAGCTCCAACTATATTTCATGGCCGAGAATGTTTTTCCCATAGTTGATGTGTTTCTATCACTTGATAATTATCATACTAAGTGTTTTTGTGTTAGGCATAAAGTTCTTTGCTCCCTTTCTTTTTCCTCTTCTATACCTACCCGTTTTTCCCTTTTCTTCTTCCCCTCTATTATCTGTTTTTGGTTATATACTTAGTCACATTTCTATGCTCGTGGATTCCTGGGGTGACAGACTGAGAAATTCTATATCCATCTATATCTTCACATCACGAGTCCGACCGACCGTTGTTCATTTCCATACTTATTCAATTTTATGGTTGGGTTCCTGGGTAGGCGCTATCGAACTCTCATGTCCCCTGTTCGAGGTATACATCTTGCACCCAAAACTTCGATGATCTACAGTTCAACCCCAGAATCCTCCAACTCACAAGCTTCACTCTACCTATGATGACTCTATCTGACTGCCCCGCCTTTCCATACTTAGTCGATTCTTCAAAGTTTTGTGGGTTCACGAATTCCCGGGTTCACAAAAGTTTCAAAGAATTTTTTTCTCCCCTCCATCCACGCCACCTTCGCCACTTCCCAATGCACATTAATTATGATTTTACTAGTGTCATCTCACCACACAGGTTTGAAAATATTGGCATTAATAAGAGGAAAGCTTGAGGATATCTCCCATTAAAACACATTAATGTGAGAATATTATGGAATCTGATGAATATTTTTGTGTCGATCTTGAATTGGAAAAAAATTATTAGTTGTCTTAGTTTCTTTAAGGCATCATCATAGTAAGAATGCAATATTGTGCTAGCCCACTGTCATCTACAAAGGTGTTGAAGTGATGTCCCTCTTTAATATTATGCATATATTACAACTTGCCATATTTGAGAATATTCTTGCATGTGAAAATGTTAACTCATATATTTTCTCTATTGCGTATGTTGTTGGGCCTCAAAAATGTCACTTCTATATCCCCTTTTTCCTTCACTATTCCTTACATTTCATCGTCCCATTAATCTTCAATCACAACATTTTCATAAATACATTTAAGTTTCACATTATTATTTTCCACTTTATTCATTTTAGTATTATAAGTGAATTTGTGATTAAATATTAGAAATTAACGTATTTCTTTATATATCAAGGTTGGATGAGTTTGATAATGTGTGAAGGCATATTTGAAGATTCCAACAAAGTCAAAATTCACCACCTATCCTCAAATTCGAATTACATCTTTGAAGATTGATTTGAAGATAATCATTTAAGCTAACTTCAAGGATAAGATCATGGAGATCTAGATAGGATATCTTATCCAAGATATTTGTGGAGGATTTGAAGGAATAAGTTGAGAGAATAGTGGATCTGTCATTATGACATGTATATAAGAGAGTGTTCTCTCTTCATGGAAGTTAGAGTTAGAGATGGGAGTTAGAGAATCATGTAATTCATAATTTATTCTTGTAATTAGGAGAAGAGGATTCTTAGCTTTGATTCTTTCATTGTTGTTCTTTCATGCTTTGTCATTTGACTCTTGTAATATAATTTGAGATTGATTTATTGTGTGAGCTCACATATGTCTTTTGTCATTCAACTCTTCACATGTTGTATTGCTTTCCTAGATTAGTTTCATTTCAACAATTTAGATTAGAATACTTCTACTTCAGTCCTGCATATATAGTGTGCGTGCTTCGTAAGCCTACAAACCTCGAATTGACAAATTAAATAGTTGGGCAAGTACTACAACGAAATTAAACGACAATATTTCTGCCTAACATTTTGGTGCCGTTGTCGGGGAAGCACGATGGATTGAAGTTTAGTTTGAATTTTCATGCAAGTGTGATTAGTCATGCTCCTAACTCTGAGGTGACATATTGGTAAGGGAATGTAGGGAGTGTTTCAATTCCTGCAAACGTAAGTGTAGGTTTCAATTCCTGCAAGCGTAAGTGTAGATTTCAATTTCTACAATTTCAATTTCTGCAACTGTGAAGAGGTTTTCATGTGTTTCAGCAAGTATAATTTTCAGTTTTTTTATTTTTGATTTGGGTGTTGTAAGAACCCCTTTTGCAATATGATTTAACCATGAGTGTCAACTTGGAACAACTCGCTCAAATCCTGGCGAAAGTTGGGATTTCTTCTTCTCATGAAGAGGATATCTTGACAACATCCTAGAGCTTAAATACTCCTCCAAAAACGAACGAGAAATCAACATCTGAGGAACTTGAGGAGGACAATGAGGAGCTGCAGCATGATATGAGTAAGGGAAATCATGCCTACAAAAGTTATATCGAGCAATGGTTCCAGGTAAATACTCGATTAGATCCACTTTTTAATTTTTATTTAGGAAATTTGCAGTTACAACAACTAGATTCATTCATTCTTGTAAAATTCTATTTTTCATTTGAAAAATTACCACTGAACATATTGTTGTTACTGTTGCGTGCTTGGCTCCATTGGTTGTTTGACTACATGTAACTGATTTCTAAAATGTAATTAGCATAGAGTAGGTAGGCTTTCATTTTCATTTTTTGTTTTCATTTTTAGATTTTGCTTTTACCTAGAATAAGTATGCTCTCCTCCGTGCTTCGTGCGATCGCGATGATTAGAAAATAGGGATGATTTTGATTTCAGGAATGAATGTTTTTGCAACATGATTAAAAACAAATACAATAAAACATTAGACGAATAAAAACAAAACTAAATTTTTTCTATGCTGAAGCTGTGAAATTTTTACATGATGAGACAATCGCTGAGACAGTGAAATTTTACATGCTGATACAGTAAATTTTTTCTATGCTGAAACAGTGAAATTTTTACATGTTGAGACAGTCGTTGTTACAGCGAAAATTTTACATGTTACAATGAAAATTCTACATGTTGTTACAATGCAATTTTATATACTAAAACAATGACGTTTTTGCTGTAACAATAATTGAATAAATTTGCAGATCTGCAAAAAATAAAACCGTTGGTGCATTAGNAAAAAAACTGACTTATGACTTGCTTTCATTCTTCCAACCATAAATTAAAACCTGCAACAAAACAATAAACAAAAAAACCTTTAGTTGCAATTAAAACTCATTGGGAGCATGACGAGCTTATCAAAAGCATGGTCGTGGAATGAATTTACATCGTTCGACGTTGTAAGATCCACCTAGAATAAGGATGATCGAACTGAACTTCTCCTTGAGAGACAATCTCTATAAATTTTACCACAGCAAGCGTCATCCAGTTTTCAATTTCTTCAGAGGTAATTGCCAGAAATGCGTAATTGTTATAACACATGATTTTAAAACACATTTTATAAGCAAACCGAGGTGAATTAGAAAAAAATAAAACATGGGTTTTCTCAGGAACGGAGGCAATTAGGTGAATCATGAGCAATTTTCTAGATTTCACAACCGTTTGGGAGAAATTAAGGATTATTCGAAGCTCCATTTTGCAGATTGCGTGAGGAAAAAAAGTGATTTGTTTTGAACTGTTTGAATACGACACCCTCTAAGAAGAAGAATTCAAGTTAATAACAAAATATTCTCCACATGGAACATGATCTAAGAGTCCAATTTGATTTACTAATCATCATTCAATCTTTCAATCTCTTTCACATCTTCAGATGTACTCCAAATCGTGGTTGCTTCAAATGTCATTGCTAGCAGTTCTGAACTAAACTCATTCTAATAGCTGTAACATGGGGATGAAATAATAAAACAATGTCATTGCCTCATTGTTTTAATTAAATAACACAAACAACATTTATTTCTTTGTTTGTTAATAATTTAAAAATATATATATATGTTTTTGTTTTATTATAAAAAAAAAACAAACAAAGAAAAACAATAAAAAAAAACTTATAAAAACAGTATAAAAATAAAAATATAAAAACACTTCAAAACTAAAATACAAATTTGCAAATGGACATTCTAAAAATTCCTGAGTTGTTTTCATGATTTATGAGTCACTGCCACAACAATCGAAGACAAACCAGTATGCAAGGACAATAGGTATAAAAACGCAGTTTAGTTCTATGAGTTTCTCGCATTTATACTTATTTTTGTTTTGCATGATATATTCTTCGCAAATCTCACAATTTTTATGCAAGAATTTGTACTAAGTTTTGCAGGAATGAGGACACTCGCACTTTGTTGCTGAAGTGATTTTCAAGAATCAAAAAATTCTTCAAAGAACACATGCTTTGATAGACATCTTGAAGGAGTTGTTACACAGAAACATTCTACTGTTACACAAAACTTTTTGCACATCTTGATGTTTGTTGTTACATAGCGACCATGTTGATACACTATTATTTCCACATTTTGCCAAATTTCATGCTGTGACATTATCTCATTTCTCCTTCAAAGCTGATTAGTCATCTTGGTGTTGAAGCCATCTTCCATTTCCTTATCCTTTATGACTTCACACATGCTTATCTTTCTGAGTTGCATGCTTCATTTCCTTATATTTTTCAGTTCATTTTTTCCTTTCCAGTTTTCTTTATGAATAAAACAAAGTCTCTTTCCATGATTACATTGCCATACACATTGTTGCTATTGAGACCTTTACATCTATAGTCCTACCAATCTTTTTATAAACTCACGTTGACTGATGTGGAATTTCTTAAGGCCCACCTTTCAACAGTCTTGCCCCATCGACCTCAACATCTTATCTATGATATATACTTGAGTTCCTTTTGAGTACCTAGAGGCTTGCATGCCTTAATGGAAAGTTCTCTCAGTATCAATTATGGGAATACATCAATGTCCCTTGATCGTTAGATATTGCAAGTGGATCGACATCAACACATCTATTCACACTTCGCAAGATGTACTCGGGTACCTTCACACTCATTGACATCACCGATGAGTTTGTCTTGCATTGGTTAACGACATTCATCAATGGCCAGTAATCCAATGATTTCTCTTCATGCTCGACATCGACACATTTATTTGCATCACTAGAATTGTTCCATCGATTTGTAGCGGGTGGAGACTATACATTTTTTCATGATCCCCTCAGTAGTTACAATAGTTGGATTTCATATCTATGAGAGTACCACAGTTCCATATTCTTTTCCTTCCACATTTTTCATGACTCAACAGTAGTAGTTCAGATTCCTTCACCTCCCATGATCCAGTTATAGCAACAACAACATTAGCAATTCCATTTTCATGATCCTCCAGCAGTGACATCTTCCATGCTCTAGCACCAGCCATATTCCTATTGCATTGTTCATCATCATTATTGGGTAAGTGGAGGTATGTTCTTTTCTAATCTTTAATCATGTAATTCCTTATTTGCTAGTAATGAATAACTTTGGAAAATTCCCTCACCATGCTCTATTTTCTTTTTCACTTT